>VMDR010003298.1:0-74268 GCA_007922815.1 Macrotus californicus
AAATTTTCGGTCATTATTTCTGCAAATAGGTTCTCAATCCCTTGCTCTCTCTCTTCTCTTTCTGGTACCCCCATGATACAGATGTTGTTATGCTTCATGGTGTCCCAAGGGTCCTTTAAACTCTCCTAATATTTTTAATCCTCACATGAGGAATGTTTTATTAATTTTAGATAGAGAGGAAAAGAGATAGAAACATCAGTGTGAGAGAAAAACATTGATTGGTTGCCTCCTGTTCATGCCCCAACTGGGGATTGAACCTACAACCCAGGCATGTACCCTGACCAAGTATCAAACCTGCAAACTTTTGGCGTATAGGACAATACTCCACACAACCAAGGCACTCAGCCAGGGCAAATGTCTTCATTTTTTAAGTTTTTTGTGTTTTTTTTTTTTGCTACTTCGTTTGGTGTTTTTTGCTCCTTTGTCTTCCATAATTCTGCCCTGACCTCAGCAAGTAAAGCCGCCTGGAGCCCAAAGGGTGAATTCCTTTGAGAGGGAGGCATCAATCAGGTTCACAGGAAAGTGGGTGGAATGGCCCCCACCCCAAAGCCACACCACTCAGTCACTGACCCGCCCTGAGTCTGCCCAGGCTCTGCACCCCAGTCCAGGCAGCCGACTCCTCAGCAGGTCATGAGTACTGCATGGTGGGGTGATTGCTTTCCCCCGGGGCTGATAGTGTAGGGAGGGGAGTGCTCCACTCAAGAAAGATGTCACCTGAGGTGTTGGAGAGGCACTCGGCACAGCGATCCTGGCAGCTGTACTCTCAGGTCTCTCCCCGGAGCCACAAACCCCAGTCTCTCCTCATACAACTCCCGTCCACTCTACCCTCTCCGTGCCAGAGCCCAGGGTGGGTGGCTATGAATGCGATTTTGTGCATTGGCCCTTTATGAGAGAGCCTATGTATCTAGGAGACTCCTGCCCTCCTTGGCGGACACCCCCCAGTGATTTTCACAGCCAGATGTTATGTGGGTGCGTCTTCTTGGCTCTGGTGCTCTGGGCTGGGGAGCCCAGCATTGCATTGAGACCCCACACTCCTGAGGGGGAAACTTTGCAGCTGAGATGTCTCTCCAGAACCTCAGCCACACCTCTGTGGGAGCGGGGTTAGCCCTTTCCACATCTCCGCCCTTCCTACCAGTCTCAATGTGGCTTTATCTGTAAGTCCTTGGGTATAAGACTTACATTCAGCTAGCCCTCGGTTGGTTATTCAGGTTGATTGCTCTATATTTTAGTTGTAATTCCAATTAGGTCCTAGGAGGAGGTGAGTGTAACATCCACCTAGTCTGCCACCTTGTTTGTTCTTGCCCGTTCTTTTCAACATCTGTTTTCTTGGAAATGTTAACAGTTCAGTAGTGAGGAGAGGAGGCAGGGATGCTCTGGGCAATGTGGGACAGAGGACTTCAGATAAAGCAGACTCGAGACCTGGGGAGACAGTCTGCACAGTAAGGGGGTTTTGTATTTCCAACCAGGCTAAAATTTTCTTTTTGAATGTGGATCGTCTATTTTGTTCAAAAATGGCAGATGTTTTATAGGATTTGGCACTGTCTGCAACCTATACTTTATATATATTGAAGGAAACATTCAATCGTAAAAGTCAACCTAGGGCTGATTCAGAAAACCCTCCCACTGAACCTAAGAGCAGGTTTAGGTGAATTCATGCCTGGACCCCAAGCATGTGTCAGGAGGTCGCCTTTCATTGTAAGAACATGAAGATGCTCACTATAAGTATTTATCCATTCAGATCACATTCCAACAAACTTCAGGGGTTATGCAAGATACTTCAATTATACAGGAATAAAGGGCCATGGGACACTATGAAATAAAAAGGGCTGAAGGCTAAGGAAAAGCTCCCTTGCCCTGGCCAGTGTGGCTCAGTTAGTTGGAGCATCATCCCATAACCAAAAGTTGCAGGTTTGACTCCTGGTCAGGGCACACACTAGATTATGGGTTCAATCCCTGGTCTGGGCACATACAGGAGGCAACCAACTGATGCTTCTCTCTTGCATCAATGTTTTTCTCTCTCCCTCCCTTTCTCCCTAAAAGCAATGGGAAAAAAAAGTCCTTGGGTGAGGAACAAAAAAAAGAGAAGAAAAGCTCCCTTAATTCCTTTGTTGTAAGATGACTTCCTTGCTCTTAGATCATCCTTTGTGTCCCAATAATCTGAGTGCACCTAGGAAATCGATATTGCATGGAAGCAACTCTCAAACTGGGCGCCTGTGGCCTCATTACATATTCGTTTGTGTTATGTGGACTCCGCTGTGAGTGTGGCTGTAACTGAGAGGGTGCATCTGTGACCCTAAAACAACAGCAGGAGGTGATCTAAGAACAGTTGCTTTTCTTGAAAGAGAAACTGTGGCATTGGGTGCAGTGTCACCTTTGGAGGTGACAGAAAAGTCTCCACATTAGACCTGTGTCAAACCAGCAAGGCCAGACACTAACAGCAAAGTTGTGAGGGGTTGCAGGCACAGGGCTGCGAGGGAGGCAGACATGCTGATGTGAGACAGGAATGTGGCCCAGCCCCATCTCCCCTCCACCTGCCGTCCCCAGAGCCCCTATTTGGAGCCCCTCCTCCTGTGCTTGGGCCCCCATGAAGTATCCCCTGGCCAGTACTCTTGGGAAGTTGAATGAGTCAAATCCACCCACATAGACACTGACAAGTATGGGAACAAGCAAACTGATGGAGGGGAAGGAAGCTCTCATTATAACTCAGCTACTCCACTTCGGACCAGTGGATCGTGCTGGAGAAAGATA
The DNA here is from genome assembly GCA_007922815.1 of Macrotus californicus. NCBI lineage: Eukaryota > Metazoa > Chordata > Mammalia > Chiroptera > Phyllostomidae > Macrotus > Macrotus californicus. The sequence continues at coordinate 2,749 of VMDR010003298.1, forward strand.
ACCTGAGGCACACTAAAATTATTCCACAAGAGTTTATCGGAGCATGCACTGGCTGGAACCGGCAGCACAAAACAGCTGGAAGTGCCCCGCCAACGTGAGCTGGGGCAAGGTTTTTGCAGAGGAGAGGTGGAAATGAAGCAGAGAAACTACCGTATTGGTTATGGTTTAAGTGGTTACCTTACTTAGGAAAGCCTAGTTGGCTATTTGTGATTGGTTGTTCCTCAGTTTCCCTTTCTCAGGCCCCAGGGCAGGCAGTGGCTTGGGTTCCAGTTAGCTCACATGGGCTGCCATGCATTAGAGCCACCTCAGTCTAGTGACCTCCTTGTTTAGAGGCTTTGACAGTGTGTGGGTCACAGCCAGGGGAGGAGAGTCTTGGAGGTGACATCGGCCGGGGCGTAGGGGACAGGAAGCGGATCCCAGCCGAGGAATTTACGCGGGAGGGCTTCCTCAGCCAGACTCCACGAAACGACCTAAGAAACTATAGGAACAAGACTCGCCTTCTGGCCGTGCGAGGTCCCCGCACGCGGGCCTCTGAAGAGAGAGGGTGCCAGCCCGCAGATGAGAACCTTCCGGCACGCGGCAGCTCTGGTTTTCACAATCAGCTGATCAGGCGCTGCGGGGCCCAGGTTCTGTGGCCAGGCCGCTGTGCATCTGGGTCTCGCCTTCTCTCCTGCTGGTGATGTGCCTTGGGCACATTTCATAAGTTTGGTGCTTCAGCGGCCTCATCTGGAAAGTGGCTTCAGGAGTGTTACTTGGAAGAGCTGCATGAGCCGTTCACACGATGGTGCCGCCAGCACTGTGCCTGGCTTGTCAAGACACTCGGTGGCTGTCAGCCATTATTTGTATTAATGGTGGTATGCGACTGTCCCCTAAACTGGTGGAGTATGGGTCACATGCAAGAGGGGGCCCACTCGTAGCCAGAAAATAGTGTTTGGGGGCCCAGAACCTGGGGACTTGCCTCTGGATAAAGGGCACAGGTTTTCCAAGGTGACTGCCCCGTGCAGGACTGGCTGGGGCCATCAGGCACTGCGTCTCCTTGCCTGCCGTGGGCACGCAGCGGCTTGCAGCTGTTCTTTGTGTGCTAATGCCAATCACTGTAGTAACTATAACATCTGAGTCTTCTCATTTAGACCTTCTAGAGGGCAAAGAGCTTGCCCTATTCTTTCCCCTTTATCCTTTCAATAAATACTTCCTGGGTGACATAACGAGGTTTGTAGAGAATGCAGACTGAATGGAAGCATGTCCCCAAAATGAAATAGATGGGAACAGTGAAGACTAGAGAGAGGATGGTGGGCATACGAGACCTTCCTCAATGAAGCATCTGGAAGAGCTCACTGAGGTTAGGGACCCAGCAGGGCTCACTGGCCCGTGGCTCTTAGAGAAGGAAGGTTCAGTTCTGACACCACCAGCGTGTCCTGTCTGCTGGCCTGGGCAGCCAACAACGGTGCCACTAGGGGAAGTCAGCGGTCGTCCTAATCTGGTGGCCATGGAAGAGGCACAGCAAGCACCTGGGGCCAGAGAGGAAGGAGGCCATGACTGAAGCCATGGGGACAGCACCGGCTTTGTTCGGGAGGTGGCAGCAAGTGTGCCCCACGCAGGGCGCAGCCTCCTGGGCTCCCTGCCCACGCGCTGTGGCTCTCACGGCCATTCCCACTCTCCTGTGCGCCCACCACAGCTGCATGGGCCTCTCGATCACTCCTCTGTCCCCTGCAGGCCTGTCCTGCCCTGGGAGAGTCCACGTGGGTGTCCAGTAAGCCACTGCAGATGCCAAACTGTCCCACTCCACCCAACACCATTTACTTAGGGTCTAAAATACTGCCCACGGAGTGATCAGAGGTAAAATTGTAGACTTTTAGAGTTAAAGGGACCCTCAGGATATCTAACGCTCCTGAATTTTACAGATGAGGGAACTGAAGCTCAGAGAGTTGAATTACTTACCCAAGGTCACACAGCGGAAACTGGAAGTCTGATGTCTGTTGTGCCCCTAACCCCACTCCACACTCCAGACAAATGCAGGCTTTGTCAGGGTTCAGGCTGACTCGTTAGCTCGACTTTTAGTGGTTTTATTTGAGGGAAAAATTCGTTACATCTCCTGCAGCCATTGGTGGGAGTCTAGCCACTGGAAACCAGAAGAATCTGTAAAATTTTGGAAGGTGGGCCCATTTAAAAACACACCTAGAGGGTGTGTAGCTTGTGTGTACTGAAAGCTGTACAGGATTTCGTTCACTTGTGGGGCGTTCTTGTCATTCCTGAGAAAATTTAGGCGTCTTTGAACGCACTGTCATACACGGACCGAGCCTGCGACGCGCTGGCCAGCTCGGTGGTAGGATGGTTCCTGCACAGGCCATCGACTTTTGAGGCAGTGAGCTGGCAACGTCACCTGCCTGTCGCGCACACTTCGCGCCCGCCCTCTCTTGCCCAGCTCCTCCTCTGGGCTCCTGCACTGCAGCTGGGCGGGGTGGGGTGAAGGGGGGCGTCAGTGCGCAGTCGGTGTGTGTCTGTCCGCAGGCTTCAGGCAAGCCTGGAAGGAAGGCCGCGGGGACAGAGCTTTCTGCTCCCGGGCTGGCCCTCGCGAGCTGAGCCCTGTGTGCCTGCGCCGCGTACCTTTCGTGTCTGTGCTACATATGCATTGCGCTTATAAGGTGCGTTGTACTGTGTGGGCCGTGCGAGTACAGTTAATAATGATAATAATAAAAATGTAATCCCACTGGCTTGGCCAGGGCCAGCACTCTGCTTGGTTCGTCTACAAACGGTTTAGCAGAGTGGCTGCGGGCTGCTGGCCTGCAGTCTCCACTCGTCACTCCCTGGAGAGGAGCACAGGGGTGTCCCAACCCTCCGGCCAGCTCCAGGTCCTCCCGGTGGTGGCCTGCATCCGGAGCAGCATCTCCCTCTCCAAGGCCGGTGCCTCCTCGGGTTTGCACGTGGCCTCCCTTGCCATTGGCCATGCCCACAGCACCGCCTGTCCCCAGCCTGGTCCACTCCCACATGGCCACTAGGAGCCGGCCCCTCACCCTGAGCCTGTGCTGTGTCCCCACAGGTGTCCCAGGCCGCCGCGGACCTCATGGCGTACTGCGAAGCCCACGTCCGGGAGGACCCGCTCCTCGTCCCCGTGCCCGCATCAGAGAACCCCTTCCGGGAGAAGAAGTTCTTCTGCACCATCCTCTGACCCCGCGCGATGAGGCGCCCCCTCTTCTGGAGTGCCCCGTGGGGACGCGCATGCGCGTAGCTTTAGGGCGCCCCTGTGTCCCTGCCCCTCCCTGCCCAGCTGCGATCGCGGGTGTTGGCCTCGTCTGTCCTGTGGTTTTCTTCACTGCACTAATTTCACTTTTTCTTTTCATTTTCAAGTTATTTTCGTTATTGGCAAAGAGAACAGACATTTTGGTAGCTAAACAACAAATGTGCCAAGTAAAAATATGGATTTCAGGGCTTAGATTTTTAAACATCAGTTCCCAAGTGTAAATACATCAAGTTAATACATTTCAGTGGATAATTTATTGAAAAACTACACCCAAGAATCCCCATTCCCAATAATTCATCATCAAATAAGAACACTTTGACCAACTGAAATATGTGGATAAAATTGTCACCTTCCCCAGAGAAACCAGCTCTGGAAGGCCTCTGTTACTGCTTTTCCATTGCCCTGTTGGAAAGGAAATGGCCAGGGTGGCTTGGAGTGCCGTCCCCATTCACCAAGGCTGCAGGTTCAAGCCCTAGTCAGGGCACACAAGAAGCAACGAATGAGTGCATCAGTGAGTGGAACAACAAATCGATGTTCCCTCTCTTTCTCCCCACCCCACACACACACATCTTCTCTCTCTCCCTAAAATCAATCAAAAAAATTCTTTTAGAGAAAGGAAACAACCTACAGCATCAACAGTTGTTTCTTAATCCTCTTCTGAGAAAATGTTAATTGATTTTAGAGAGGAAGGGAGGGAGAGAGAAACATTGATCAGTTCCCTCCTGTACGTGCCCCAACTGGGGATCAAACCCACAACCTAGGTGTGTGTCCTGACTGGGGATCAAACCTGCAACCTTTCGGTGTACGGGGACAATGCTCCAACCAACTGAGCCACCTGGCCAGTGCATGTCAACAGTTTTCTTAACATGTATGGCCCAGCCCCCTGCATTCTACCGTTTGTCACTGACCGCCCTGGAGGTGGTCCCCCCACAGATGTAGATGTGGGGCGTACACCAGAGCAAGCCAGGCCGTGCGTGCATATGGTGACTCCAGCTGCCCAAGGTGCCACTTCCTCTCGCCACACAACACCTCTGCTTCCCCGACTGGCTCCTCCTTATGAGTCTAACTCGGGCACTGCTAACGAGGGCCATTCTGGGCCCGACACAGGGCTCTTTGGGATTTCACCATGGTGGCCCCATCCCAGAGGAGTGAGTCACAGGGACAGCAGATCTGGGTGTGGACAGGTATTCACTTACTTAATCCTCCAACAATAAATAAATGCCATGAGTGTATTGGTTTTAAAGAGAAGGAAACTGAGGCACAGAAAGATGATGGTTTCCCCAGGGTTATAGGTGGAAAGCAGGAAAACTGGGGCTTGAGTACAGGCAGCCTGGCCCGAGCCCTGCCCGACCCCCTAGGCTAGGCTGCCTTCTAGGTCTACCTGTGTGCTGGCAGGCAGACCCTCAAACAGCCTGAATGACATTGTGTGAAGCACAGTGGCCACCGCCCGCTCAGCGGCACATGCCTCTTCCCCTCTGTGCCGCAAGGAGGCAGGTCGGGCCTGTGTTCCCACAGTTCATGGAAGATGACCCGTGGTTGCGCCAGTGGGAGGCCAATCAGCTCTTGGTTTTTCTGAGACACACTTGCAGGCCTCCCTGAAAACACACTCACACCGCGCTGAAGAAAGAGAAGGCTACTCGTCTTTCCCGTTGTTGGGAAATGGCCTCTGTCCCTGGTCCCCACAGGGCTTGCTCCACGAGCAAGCCGTTGTGTTTCTGACACGTTCCAACCTGTGACGTGGGGACAGTGGTGATGTGTCCTCCTGCCTTTCTGTGCAGGAGGACAGAGAGAGGTGCTACAAACATGAAAGCCGCGATTATCCTGTAAAACGAAAGCTTGCGCTGAACGCCAGGCTGTAGCACAGGGAAGACGGCGTGACGCCATGGTTCCACTGGAAAGGTTAGTGTGAAACCGCCTACAAAGAGGCAAAGGCAACTTTCAGACCAGTTAGTGACTCGCCACCCTTGTAAATGGTTCTAGTGCATTTTTATTCTTTGCTGCTTTTGTTGAAACCCATTCTTAGCTTCATTAAAGCTCACTGGTAATATCAGTGTTACTAAATAAGACCTCAGGTCCTTCTCCCTCTGTCTGTGACCAGGGTCTCTTTAGTCTGTGGCCCACGTCAACATCCTTAACCTGACAAAACAAAGCACAATCCATAAAAGCACATCAGAGAAGCTGAGAAAGTGGGACAGCCCAAAACTGGCTAAATCGGGACAAGAAAAACGAGGTGCGTCCCGTCCCCGGTTCGTCCACATTCTGCCTGCCCTCCCCTCTCTTCCTTCCATTCCTTGAGGACATCTTTTGTCCTTTACCACCCTTTTCCTTCCCAACCTGTGGCCTTGTGCGCCTCGCCCCTGTAGTGTCCCTGCACTCAAGACCATCTTCTTAAAGGCGAGCCCAGCCTTGTGAGCTATGAGATACACAAACATGTGACTGGTCCCTTCCCCCTTCTTGCTACTGTCAGGAGGTGAATGACATGGAGTGATGCCGTTGTCTCTGTGTCATTGGGTGCATGTTTCCAGTTTTGCTGTCCAGCATCTGACCCTCCCCTTTCCTGTAGGGAGGAATCACCCCTTACACATCAAGTCAGTGAGAGGCAGTGTCCCCCCACCCGTGGATGCTCAAGTGGAGAGATCTTCCCTGTGTCTCAGGTGCACCCCCTTTCTAGCACTGACTGGCCAGGGAGTGCCCACTCACCCAGGATGAGCTACACGGACTCCCTGCTTGGGATGTGACCCCAGAGTCAGTGACACAGAAATGACAGTGTGCTGAGATTTATTTCATGAGAGCTGTGGTGGTCGAGGACAGCTATGGGCCCAGCAGAGGCATCCAGGACTGCTGTGTCCGCTGGTAACAGCACTGGGATGGTAGAGTCCTGAGCCAAGTGTCCCTGCTGGTTACTTGGCCCCACCGAGCTGCTTCGGCTCCACCCCCTTTCCTAGGTGTCCTTCCTAGCTTTCTGTCAACTCTTCGAGCCCCCAAGTTCCACCCAATAAACCCCCTACTCTTCCCTGAAATAGCCTGGGTGTCATGTGACCTAAAACTCACTCCAAGGTGTGTACATAACAGGAATGTGTGCGTTCAGCAGGAGAAATGAACTATGTTGGTAGCAGCACCATTCACAGTAACCCCAAGCCAGAAGGCACCTTCATGCCCACGTTGAATGGATAAACCAACAACGGCACATTCACACGTGGAATCCCGCAGGGCACTGAGGATGAGTGAACAGCCCTACAGCCACACGCTGCCCCGTGGCATGGAACCCACAACAGGGCACATCCACCGATGTGGTTCCGGTTCCATCGAGTGTGAGACCTGCACAGCCCTCTGTGCTGCCGCGGGGGGCCGCCAGTCACTCTCCAGGGGCTGGTAGCCAGGAGGGGCACAGGCAGGGCTTCTGGGGTGTTCTGTTTCTTGTGTCCAGTTTGTGAGAATTCTTTGAGCCGTGCACATTCCCAGTGTGCGCTTTTCTGTACTTACGTCATACTTCAATAAAAGTTGGTTTTTTGTGGCCAGCCGTCAAGAATCCTGTTTTGCTGTTTGGGTTTTTGGGTTGTGTTTTTTGTGTGTGTTTTTTTTCATTTGGGCACTTCACCCAACCTTTGCTGCTCTTTGAGTCTAAATGCATCCTGGGACACTTCAGAGTGTATCTGACAGCATTTTGAAATGGGAAGTACTGCCCAGAGCCGCGGCCAGGGAGGGTGCTGCCCGCTTTCAGCCTTTCCAGAGAGAGTGTGGATGAGCCATGTCCACCCCCACTGGTCAGGACCTGATATCCCACCCAGCGTCTAACAAAACCCCTGACCTTGACACTGTTTAGCTACGAACAACTCACTAACTTGTAAACGCTGGAGCCCAGGTATGGTCGTTAGCCACCTGCCCAGGCTCTCCTAACCACTTACCGGCAAAGGCTCCCTGCCGCCGAAGCCCGCCCCCTGGCCCGGAGGTCCTCTCCAGAGCCACCCTCACGCCTTGCTCACCCACACCACCCTGTGTCCCAGCCAGGCGGTGCTCTGCAGCCCAGCTCCCAGCCCTGCCCCCTGCCGCCTCGCACAACACCCCTCGCTGGCTTTGCTGACCGTTACATCCCAGTTGGAGCACGGCTGACGGTTCCTGTCTGCCCTGCCCTCTCTGAGCGCGTCAGGCTCGCGCGTGGGTGCCCGCCGCGCAGTGTCCCTGCAGCACCATGCCTTGTTGCAGTCCCTGTTTGTGCCCGCGATCTCCTGGTGCCAACCAGGGCTTCACTCGCTGTGTCCCCAGCACGTGATGTCACTGGGCACGTGAGAGGCACTTGATGAGCAGCAGCCACAGAAATGAGTGAGCGTCACCACTTGACCTTTTTGACACTGAGTGTGTCTTAGGGTTCCCCACGAGCGAACCGTGTGCGGGGACCCTCTGAACACCTTGTGAGGCAGTCACCAGGGGAGGAGGGAGGGAAGCTCTATGCACCCCGTGGGTACCTGGGGTGTCAGGCACCCAGCAGAGGAGCTTGCGTTGGATCCTTACAACTGTGAGATGAACCACCTGTGCTCTGTACCTTCCTCGGATGCACACAAGGTGATAAGTTCTGATGAAGTAACTGGCCAAGTGGCTGGGTTCGAATCCCAGTCATTCCTGAGGACACCACCCTGCAGCCGCCTGCCTCAAAGCACAGCATCTCAGAGAGGAAGGCTCTCTCTCCCCGCTCCACCACAGAGGGAAAACTAGCCACTGGGAACCTTGAACATGCTCTTGACTTCATGTTATGGTTATGCTGTGCATGCACCTCCACTCTGGGCAGGGGGAGGCTGTTTCCATGGGGATGAAAGCCGGGGAGGGCCACTCATGGGTGAGCCATGGGGAGGGGACATGTTGCTACATGGCCAGGCGAGTGCACTGGTATTAATTCTCTGACCTGGTTTTCCAAATCATTTGGTGAAATTCTTCTTGACTGCTGAAGCCTTACGTTATTGACTATATTTTATTTTATTGTTTAATTTTACGTTGGGCTTCTTTCAACTCCCTTCTATGCAGACCACTCCCTGGGGCAGAGTCAGGGAAGCCAGCATCCCTGCTGTGTTGTTGCCGATGCTGCTCTTGTGATCCCTGTTTCCTGGTCCCGGATCGAATGATCACTCATCTCATCGTGGCCCTTACTGGGCTCACACTCGGAAATACACACTCACATCGGCCATCGGCCCCTCTCTGGTGCAAATGACACAGGAACGGGAAAATAGAAAAAGAGAGGATAGGCTCCCCCCCCACCCCGATGGACAACTAATGATGAGCCAGGAGGTTGTCAGGAGAACAAACAAACGGACACCAGGGCAGCAAGAAGCCTGGGCTTTGAGTCAGAGGGACTCGGGTTCACGTCCTGCCGCTGCCACTTCCCAGCCCTGCTGCTGCACTGAGCTTTCGTTTTCTCACCGGGCAAAATGAGGACAATAGGGCCTATTTCATGGGGGACTCTTGAGGGTCCTGTTAGATAACATAAGTAATTACCGCTGCCTGGCACGTAACACATGCTCAGCAAACGGGGGCTCTGTTTACCTCGTTAGCAACTAGTGTGGAAGCAAGACCGAGCAGAGAGAGACTCCGAATCTACAATGAGACTGTGCCATGCACTGAAGACACACTAAAAAGGGAGAGAAGGGAAAACTTGCCAGTCAGTAGCAGGCACCTGTCGCACTCCAGACCTTCACACATCAGGATCACGGCTTTTTCCTCCATGAACGCCAGCTGGGACCGCCACCCCAACCCCACTTCCAGGAACCACCTTCTGGAGAAGGGACCTCACGACAATGGGGAAGACGAGACCTTGCGGTAATCAACCGAGCAGGTGGTCAAACCCATACCTGTACGAAGTTTGCAAACTTCAAAATTGCTGCTTAAAGGGGTGACAATAGTATTCAGTGCAGGAGCTCCAAGGACGTGGTCATACATTCAGGGTCTCTGAAGGGACCAGTCTATTTACCCAAGGAAGTAACCCATGAAGGGCCTCTCTGGTGGCCGGCCGGCACTTAAGAACTTCTCCTGGGTAGTGCTGTCCTTTTGTGGTGAGCTGATGTCACCGTTCCCTTCTTCGGGTTTGCGTCTCTGACAGTTTTGACTGAATGCACACTGGAGCCCCAAAGGCTGGCCCCCTGGGGGACGGGGGAAGGGCTGTCGTGGCCCAGGCAGGGCTGGCGTGGAGCATCCACCTCCTGCTCAGCCTGACGCAGGGCAGGTGGAGGGCTGTAGGGACCACTGGGGGTTCTCCTAGTGCAAGTCCACTGTCAGGGTCCAGACACAAACAACTTAATTATTGTTACAGGCTGAGCTGTGTCCTCCTCACATTCATGTGTCCGTGTCCTGACCCCTAGGCCTTCTGAACAGGACTGTAGTTGGACAGAGTCTTCACAGAGGAAAACAAATTAACATGAGTTCCTGAGGGTGGGTCCTAATGCACTGTGACTGGGGTCCTCCTAAGAAGAGGAGAGGGGACACAGACACACACAGAGGGGAGACCGTGTGAGGACACAGGGAGAGGGTGGCCGTCTACATGCCAAGGAGAGAGGCCTCAGAAGGAACCACCCTGCCGACGCCTTGATCTCAGACTTCTGTCCTGCAAAACCGTGAGAAGATAAATGTGTGCTGTGTCGGCCACCCAGTCTGTGGTACTTTGTTATGGCAGCCAGAGCAAACGAATTTACTTTTCAAATTCTAGTGTAGGGCTTGCCAGGGGCACTTTGCAAATAGGTCCACTTAATAGCCCTGTGAGGACTAGGAGGAACCCGCTTTAAAGATGCCAAAATGAGGCACAAAGAGGTCGAGTTTCTGCCTTGTCACCCCAGAAGGAAGAGGCAGAGCTGGAGCCTGGGCCATCGAGAGCCGAAGTACCTGCTCTGAACCACCTGACTCTGCGCCCCTCGGAGTGGGTGGGAACTAGCTGATCCCAGGGTTCAAATGAAAATCGTGGGCAGCTGAACAGGCCCGAGGAGTGTTGGGGCCTTCGGCAGGTGAAGCTGCAGAAACCCAGCAGGTAGTCCTCGTGGGGTCAGGAGACATGGGTATGGGACATGTCAACCTTCAGATGCTGGGACACAGCTATGCGGCAGGGTCACAGGGCCAAACCCCAGTCACGACAGACCTGACTGGAGCAAAATTGGGATTCATGTAATGTCTGGAGAACTAGAATTTGCTAGAAAAGATCTTGGGGCTGAGACCAGAGTAGAAGGCTGATCCCTCAAACTGGGACACACAGCAGGCTGTGAACACCAGGCCAGAAGCCTCGGAGCAGAACGTGAGGCGGGGGCAGTGGGCAGAAGGACATCGCAGACTTTCTGCAGGAGGACAGGTACTGCTTCCCACGTCAGCCTTGTTAGGAAGGGTGGGGACGAAACCCTAGAGCAGGGGCCAAGGCTGCTTGAGCACAGGCCAGAGCTGACTGTCTGGGACTCAGGAAGCCCAGCTCTGGGGGGCAGAAGAAGCAAGAGCTGGAAGAGTGGGAGAAAAATTCCTTGGGGACCCCAGCATCCTCTGGGAGTGTCCTTTTCTGCCTGAGGAGGTGGCATCTATTTTTATTAATTTTTCTGAAACTGATTGCTGAGACCAGACTCAACCCACTAACAGAGAAAGGCTTGGAAAAAAAAGGTTCACTGCTTTGAGGCAGGGAAGCTCCAGAAGCAAGCCCGCTGCGGTCTGCCGACAGCGGGGCACCTCGGAAGGGCAGCAGCCCCAGAGCCAGAGTTCAGCCTCCTCCATCCAGGAACAGACTCCCTGGCCCTTCCAACGCCATTATCCTTTTCCCTTGACGGCGAGCATTTTGTAAACATTGTCCGAGCAGGCTATTTTTTCTGAAAAAGGCAATCGTTTCAAGAGCTGAAGTGCTAAGCACCTTGGTTGAAAGCTTCTCCAATATCAGGTAGCCTGGATTCGGAATCTGTAATGATTTTGTGATGATAGACTTTTATAACATTTTTTTATATTGTAACACTTTTCTTTCTATAATACAAATGCTGGCAAAATTACATTGAGATACACATATTCTATTAATCATGAAGATTAATAGAAAATAAGGCCCCCAGACCTACTGAGAGTAAATAAAGGACTCAGAGGGTCACTAGTTCGATTCTCAGTCGGGGCACATGCCTGGGTTGAGGGCCAGGTCCCCAGTAGGGGGCGCTTGAGAGGCAACCACACATTGATGTTTCTCTCTATCTCCCTGCCTTCCCCTCTCTAAAAATAAATAAACAAAATCTTTTTTAAAAGTAGGATAAGAAAACAGAGCTTGGCCCTGGCCCGGCAGCTCAGTTGGTTAGAGTGTCATCTAGATGGGCCAAGGTCGCAGGTTCGATCCCTGGTCGGGGCACGTGCAAGAACCAACGAATGAATGCATAGATGAGTGGAACAACAAATTGATGTTTCTCTCTGTCTCTTTCTCCCTCTTCCTCACTCTAAAATCAATAAATAATTTTTGTAAAAACAGAGCTTAAGATTTTACCAGAATAATACTTATCTTTAAATACACAGGAGTGATTAATTCATTAGTAATCAGAGTGAGTCAGATATTTATAATATATATTATATTTTTAGCACTGAGTTAACAGGAATATATTACCAAGAGTTTATTTGCTCACCAAAGTCTTTATTAATTTGCATATAATTAATGTGAATTTTCAGCACATTTTACTTCAACACAGCCATGTACATTTTTTACAATATGTTTGTTTACTGAACTACCAAGTGCTGTTATAAACTATCGTTACAGTCTTTGCTTTAACTGGAAGAAGAAAAATAGGAATTCCAGAGAAGAAATTCTTTCTAACAGTTAGCCAAGTGAAATGTGTGTAACAAAAGCGACCTACGCCCGACTAAGCGCTAATTCTACAGTAATGTGCCGCAGTGCCTGCCTCCCAAACATCAGACCACACCGTTCCTGTCAGTCATGAGCTGGTTGTTTTCAGGCCCTAATGAATCTAAGTGAATTGTTTAAAGTTTTATTACCAGTGTGTGTGCTGGATGTGGCTTGTCCAGTGTTTGAAGTTGTAGCAGGAAGGCTCCAGGCCACATACAATGGGAGAAATGCCAGAGCCGCTGGCGGTCCTGGACCGTCTGTGAGCACGTGTGCCTGAACGCCCCCAGGACTCCCCACGGTTACTACTCTGACTTCTCAGGTGAGGCAACTGGGCGGTGGCATGCTGTGAGTGGTAACACCTGGGTTAGGGAAGGGGGCAGCTACCAATCTGCAGCATGTGCCAGTTCCCATGGTGTAAATACTTCCATCAAGTCACCAGGGGACAGCAACAGGCCCTGGCAAAGCTCTTGGAAATTTAGCAATTGGTTGTCACTGGCCAATCAAGTCACTCGCTCACGTTCACGAAACCCAAGCAGCAAATAAAAGAGCTGTGATTTGAACCAGAGAGTCTGACGTCAGAGCCTGTGTTCTCATCCGACTTTTAGGAAGAATGATCCACGAGGGGCCCCACCACCCCCAAGGCTGCACCTGAAGGACAGTCATGCTGAGGAGGGGTAAGTGCCCAGCTGCTCTTCCCTGCGGCTTCAGTAAGAGAGGGGAGGAAAAGCAGATCACATAACATAACGAACTCTCAGGGGAAGGAAAATTGGCAGAAATTGTCAAGGGACACCTCTTAAGTTTGAAGAGATGTCATAGCGTTTGTTTCTGTTTTTTAATATAAAAACATCCTGTTCCAGAGAGTAGGTGGCAGGACAATTAAGCCTCCCTTCCACCTGCCTCCCATCTGGGCCTCAGGACCTGGGAGTCCAGCTTCCGGTGGAGAGGAGTCCAGCAAAGTGGAGGCAGCCCCTGAGCACAGCGGCTCGGCCACAGAGCATCAGCGGCAAGGCCGAAGGTCCTTAAAGACAGAGGAGCGGGGGGAAGAAACTAGTACCTGCCTGGGAGCTTTGAGCCCAGACGCCATGTGCGCATTTTAAAACACATCACATAACTTTACCCTCTTAACAATTTCTCAGGGACAGGAGAGCATAGCTAATTATAAGCACATGATGATGCAAAAGATCCCAAACTTTTCCCACCTGGCACGATTAAAATTCTGTGCCCCGTTCCCCTCCCCCAACCCTTGACAGTTACCATTTTACTCTCTGTTTCTATGACTTTGACTGCTTTGGATACCTCATATAAGTGCAATTACACGGTATTTGTCCTTTGGTGACTGGCTTATTTCACTGAGCATCTGTCCTCAGGGCTCCTCCGTGTTGTAGCGTGTGACATTATTTCCTTTTCTGAGGGTGAATTCCCGTTGCGTGTACATACCACGTTTTGTTTAGCCGTTCGGCCCTCGATGGGTGGGGAGGTAATGCACAGCGCGATAGCAATACTGTGTTGCAGATTTGAAACTTGCTAAGCAAGTAGGTCTTAAAAATCAGAAGAAAGTAAGTCTATAACTCTGTCTGGTGATGAATGTTACTGGACTCATTGCAGTGATCATTTCACAATGGACACGAACGTCAATTCATTATGTTGTACACCTGAAATTAACGTAATGTTGTATGCCTCAGTTTTTAGTGTCTGCCATGACAAAGTAACCGCCTGAGCTAAAGCCAACCCTTATTCCTCCATTTTTAAAAAGCTGTCTGTTCTTACAGTAGTAATATTGCAAGTATGTGTTCAAAATTGTTGGTTTAGGTCAACATACAGAATCCTGTAGGTGGTTTAGCAGACTCATGAGCTAAATTCACAGGCTGAAATTATACAGATGTGTTACAGTGCGTCTGTGATGAGGGAGATAAGAAATTCTGAAGGGATGCTTATTTGTCATGGGCCATCTGCCTTCTGTCTTCTTTCAGAGTATTTTCACATTCTGTTACCCACCTCTTGGGTGACCACAGTGACAGAAGAGAGCCTGTAGTTAGGAGCTGGAGAAAACGCTGAAGTGACTCTTGGGCTGCTCGGAATTCCTCCCAAGCCTCAGCATTGTTCCTACTGTGCCCCACCCACCATTCTTCTGACATTGCTTCTGTACCTGATGACCTGTTAACTGATAAGTGGCTGCAGGTAGACAGCCTGTTTGCTTCAGAATTGTAGGAACTAACTTCAGTAGAGACCGACTCCAACCTTTGCACAGTCCGCCTCCGGGAGATTTGCTGACCTTCAACCACTTATCTGAACAGACTGTGTTTTCTTGCACGTAGTCCCCTCAGTGAAGAATTTCCAACCCCCTCCTTTCGATTCCTTTGTTCTGGTTTCTTTTCTTCCTCCTCCTTACAAAAACCCTTGCCCAGGTCCAATTGTTAGGCTGGTCTTTGTGATGTGAGCCTGTCATCTTCTCAAGCTCTTGAAGAGACTTGCTTTGCTTCCACCAGCCTCTGTCCCTTGATTATTGGCCTTCGAGCGACAGGCAGCCGGACCTGGGCTCAGTGTCACTCTGGTTAACACAGTGAAAACGCATTGCCATGACAGAGACAGTCTGGACCCAGGACCCCAGTTCCAGGTATAAACCAGAACGAAACTCCACCCATCTGCCCGTGGCAATAGGCGTAGAGTAAGTGCAGGAAGACAGTACTAGGGAAAACGGGGACACCTTAAAGAGGCAGCACAGCCCAGGGGTTAGGATGGAGTCCCAGATGCGATGGATAATCTGGTTTGAATCCTGGTTCTACCATTTGCTAGCTGTGTGACCTTGAATGGGTTACTTAGCCTCTCTGTCTCTCGGTCTCCTTGTCTGTAAAATAGGGTAATATTACTACTTGTTATGAGGATATGTGGATGAGAATTTTTAAAGAACATGGAACTGTGCCTAGAGGTAATAAATATTACATACATGTGCATCAGTGAGAAAATGCAAAAGTTAATCCAATCATGCAGTCTCATACTACACAGCAGCTACAGTGAATGAATTAGACCTACGTATGTTAAGTAAGACAGGTGTTGGAAATACCTTGCACAAGATGAGCAAGTTATAGAACACTAGATATATGTAAATTTAAAAAACAAAACAATACTACATACCCTGATGGCCACACAGCTGAAGTACAACAGTGTTCCCCAAATGCACCGTGGGGGTAACAGGAGGGAGAAGGGAAGGGAGAGGAATTGGGGGGCCGGCGGAGAGTACTCTGGCTGGGCCAGTGGGAAGCTGCAGTCCCCTGGGACAGAGGCTGTCACCCTGTGCGCCCCTGGGCTTCTGTGGCAGTGACCCCACTCGGAGGGCTCTGCCTCTCTCTGTTGCGCGTGCCTGCCGGCCACCCCCCGCCCCTGCCTCAGTGTGGCAGGCTCTGCTCCCTTCTCACCCTCGGTGTCTGTCTCTGAACCGGCTCCTAATCATTTGTTGGATTAAATTTCAAAACAGGACATTTCGGGGTTGAGTTGAAACGATTTGAACGTGAAGACATTTACGAGCTGGTAGTGTAGTGACGGCAGCACGATCTTCCTCCGACAGCGGGGAAGCTGCAAGTCCGCCCACGCGCGTGCGGGGCTCATGGCCCAGTGGACGGTGCCCAGCGCAGGGCATGTCCCAGGCACGAGGGCGGCTCGGAGAACCGACGGCGGAGAGGACCGGGCGCAGGGAGGCGGCCTCTGGGCCGCAGGTGCGCCACGTGACCCGGGCTAACCGGATAAATGCGAGCGTGGGTCCCTTCTGGAGCCACCACTCACACGTGTCACTCCACTCGCACCCCACGGCCCCTCCAGCTCGTCCTCATCCTGCCCCTTCCTCCCCCGGGGCCTGCAGCCCCTCGTCCCCTGCCCGCCTGGCCCTTTCTTCTCCTCGCTTCCTCCCGGAGTCGCCGAGGCTCCGAGCCATCACGTCTCCCTCCCTGTCCCCAGCTCCGGGCTTCCCATCCCTGCTTCCTCTGAAAGCACCCGGCCAAACCCAGCCGCGGACAAGCCCGGCTATTAATCTGGTTGGTGCCCTCGAGCCTCACCCTCGGCCAGCAGAGCTCCTGAGTGACGGGGAAGTGACTCTGATGCACCTGCGTCCGCTGTAGGAGCGGGATGGACCTGTCCCCGCAGCGCGGGCCCCGGAGCGAGACCTGCAAGGCAGAGACGCCCGGCGTACTCAGTCTGCGCCGCGGCCTGGTGCACATTCAGGAGCCCCGGTGCGGGCGCGGGGATGGGGGTCACGCTCTCGACCCTCCACCCTCCGCCTGGCCCTGGCCACGCAGGAGAAAGGGAACCGACGCTTCTGAGCACCTGCTGGTGCCAAGGACTTTCACACCCTGTATTAGATTTAATTTTTTAAAAACCTATGAGGTAGTTGTTATTCTTCACATTCTGCAGACCAAGAAACTGAGGCTCGGGGAAATGAAGCAGCTTATTCAAACAAAGTTATGATTTCCGTGAGTGACAGAGTTCCAAACCAGGCCTTCTGACTTCTGAGAAATGTTATGTATCCTGCTGAATAGTTACAAAGATCAGATGAGGTCGCCGGACTCTAATTGCCTTCTGCACGGAAGATAATTACAGGTGTTCTTCCTTAACTCTGGTTCATCGGAGGGAAGAGACACTTGCCTCATCGCGTGTGAACCAGAAGGAAAAGTGTTTAACTGTGCAGAGTGGGATCTGGCACTCATCACAGGAAAACTCACCCTGATACCTGTATCGGTATGGATGGTGGACCCTATGCATGATTAGCTGTTTAGAGTTACCCTTTTATCTTTGAAGATCAAAATACCCTGTCCTCTGACTCAGAATGGCTCTAAGGTGTTCTTGCTGAATTAATGTCATGTCGTTTCAGAAACCTGATGCCACCCTCCCTCTAGCGTTTGAAATTGATTTCTCAGGGAGTAGCTCTGTCTTTCGCCATAAGGCTTCTCTGTGCTCATTTTGGTCACAGACCTTTGAAGTTTTAACAGTGTATCTTGGGCAAATACAAAAGCAATGTTGATTTTTAAACAAAAGTGTGGAAGAAAGTTGTTTTTCTTTTCCTTTGATCTAAAAGTGAGACTCCTGAGGCATCTCAAGGTACAGAGGGAGCAAGGAGGGAAAAGAGGGAAAATCAGGGCGAGGGGATACAAATGGACCTTCCTTTGTGGCTATGCCCGATCGCCCTGCGAGCGTGAGGTGACACGATCCTGCAGCTGGGGCTCTGCGCAGTGATGGAGAGCGACTAGAGAAATTCAGCACGCTGCTCGTGACATCGTGGCAGGAATACGGAGGGGCAGGTCTCTCGGACGAGCAGAAGGGGAAGAGCCTGGGGTTTCTCACTGAAAGGTATTTAGTGCCCACTCAAAGCTGGGCTGTGTTGACTGAAGACAATTAAGCATTAATGAGAAAGAGACCATATTTTATTGAGATTTTAAAACTTGTTCGTGAAGAAAATTCACTTCTTTTTTTTAAGTTTTTCTTTTTAAAAATTTATGTTGTGCAGCCGCCGTGCGGATTACAAGATGGGAAAACTCTCTTCCCCGAGTCACAGAGCAAGTCACGTTCCCTGTTTCATGTCGCTGGCCACCCAATGCTGGCAGCCTTCTTCCTTGCACAGATGATTCCTGTTCCTTCTTATCACCTTCTTTGCTTTTGGGAAACTTCACTTAATTCATTTTACACCCAGCCAATGGTCCTTGGTTTTGCTCCCATCCACGTCTCCTGGGAGGTGGGCCCAACACAGCCTGGCTCCCGCAGCCTTTATTTATTCAGCCCCTGGGCACGACTCCCCCTGCACATGTCAGGCCTTGGCGAGACCTTCAGGGCTGCCCCTCGGACACGTTAAGGCACCAAGGAGAGCAGTTGCCAACGCAAGCCACAGAGAAGAGGCCCAGGAGCGGCGCTCAGAGCAGGGCGGGTCAGTGCCCAGGAAGGGACAGCCCCAGTTATGGCATCTTCTGAGCAACAGTGGGAGACTATCTCAGTATTGATATTTTTATTTGGCTATAATTATGAAGGTTTCTTTTTTTAAAAAATTATGTGGCCGTTATTCATTTCAGTGGGAAACCTAGTTGTACAGATCAAAGCCAGAAAGCCAGGAAGGTGTCAGGTCCACATGGGGGCAGCAGGACATGCCGCGTTTCATCAGTTCCAGGTAAGCAACGGCCTCTTTCCCCGTGTTGGGTCGTTTGCCGGTTCTTTGTGCGCCTCCCTCACTAGAGTGGAAGTTCCACAGAGACAGTCCCCAAGGCTGCTTTGTTCCCATTTGTAACCTTAGGTTCCAGGCACATATAGACACAAATATTTGTTGATAGAGGAAGGGAGGAAAGGGGGAAACAGAGATGGAGGGAAGGAGAAAAGGATAGTATCCAAGTCTGGTTGATTTTTACTACAGCTGACTTTTGCTTCTGAGGTGCAAAACATAGCCCTATTTTTACATGTCCAGGGCGCTCGGTCATTTCCAGCACCCACTTCCCACCAGCCTTTCCCCCTACACTCCTCTCTCGACCATGTTCCCAGACTCACTGCAAACTCCAGCCGTCGCAATCAATGCTCAGAGACGGAGGGGTCAACCAGCTGATGAACAAATTCATCTGTGCTCACAGCAGAATGCCAGAACTTCCTAGTAGTGAGGGCACTTTAGGGAGCCTTACAGTGACAAGGGACACTCGTTTCTGTCAAGCCATTAGAAACTCCAGCTTTGCCAGTTCCAGACTTGCCGAAGGCTCCGGCTCAGCAACTGTGACCCCTGTGGCGAAACAGGGCCCCTGAGTGGGGTCGCCTCGTCCAGGGCTGAGCACACCACCCAGGATGTTTGATGTGGCTGATGTTGTGCATTACTTTAAGCATTTCCTTGAAGCTGAAGAGGAGCTAAAGGAAGTAACAGAGTAATGTAGTTCATTAAATTTAAAAAGGCAGAAGACGCAGCAGAAGGAGTTTGGATTCTTGCCCTGATGCAAATGTTGCAGAGAGCACTTTTGTCCCCCAATTCCTTCTCCTTGTGTTAAGATGTACCCGGACATCAGAGATGGAAAGTTAAAAGCTGCTGAATTAAGGTATGTCCGGTCCTTTGTTATGTTGTTGTTTTGTTTGTTTTAAAGCAACTATTAGAATTGACTTCCTTTTCTTCATCTGCATGTTTTTTCCAAGATTTAAGGTTGTGTATGCATAACTTCAGTCTGCACGTCTTCCTATTCATGTTTAGAGGACAGCCGGAAACTAGCGTTTATAGACTTTCTCCGTATGTGTCCTCATTTAATCTTCAAAACAACGCACTGAAGTCTGCCCCGAATCTCTTTTCACAGATTAGGAATCTGAGACCTAATCTGTGTCACATAGCTAATAAATACAAGTCTGGGTTTTGACCTCGGACTTGTCCGAAGGACTTGCAGACAATATTCTGTTTTCTCTCTTACACAGTTTTCTGAATCTTAAATTTAAGGCATTAGATTCTGCCAAGATCGCCTGAATAATGTATGTTTTTCCATTTTACCATTCTTTTTTTTTTTTTAATACTAAATTCCTCACTCGAGTCCTTCCTTTATTTATTTATTTTTTAAAAGATTTTATTTATTTATTTATTTTTTAGAGAGGGGAAGGGAGGGAGAAAGAGAGGGAGAGAAACATGAGTGTGCGGTTGCCTTTCATGTGCCCCTTGTTGGGGACCTGGCCTGCAACCCAGGCATGTGCCCTGACGCAGAATTGAACCGGCGACCCTCTGGCTCTCAAGCTGGCGCTCAATCCACTGAGCCACACCAGGCAGGGCCATTTTACCATTCTTAACTTTAAAAAAAAATTTTATCTTTGGACATTCTAGTCTTATCTTTAATAAAAAGAAATTTGGTATCATTTGTAATAGTCTTTAAGTATTTATACGTCTCCGATAGCAAAGTCCTCCAAGATCTATTGAAATTGGGTTTGACTAAAAGTTTAACTGTGCAGACAAGCAATGTGTGGATATGGCACTACGTGGGCTGAACTGGAAGTGGGAAAGTTAAGAGAAATTGTGCTGTATTAAGAGGAAGACAGAAGTTCTTCTGTTAAAGGTGAAATGATTCACAGTGAAAATGCAACACAATTAACATTTTATGATTGCTTAAACATTCTTTCCTCTATGAAAGCTGATAGAATGCTTCTTTTCTCGAAAAGGTGTCAAGTGAACTTTCTCAAAGTAAAATCTAAATTCAAATCTTGTATTTTGAGCATATGTCTGTGGCTAAACTAACCTTTACCAATTTTTGATTGCCATCCCTACCCCACCCCCCCAAAAAAAGGCGAAAAAGGTAAGCTTGTCCCTGCCACCTACCGTTAGAGAATGTGGTGGCCTGCGGAGTACAGAGGAATGACTTACAGAGAGCACCTCAGCCAGAGACAGTGCGACTGTGTGTACCAGAGTCTGGACACCCTTCCAACTTAGCATTTGTCCCGCCTCCTTTTCCCCTCAAAACTGATTTGGATGAGAAGTTATGTGGTTATGACTGGCCCTCTCCATAGATCATTTAAAATTCAAGTTAGTTTTGCCCTGGCCAGCGTGGCTCAGTGGGTGGGGCACTGTTCTGCAAACTGAAAGGTCGCTGGTTCGATTCCCAGGTAGGGCACATGCCTGGGTTGCGGGCCTGGTCTCAGGTTGGGGTGCAGGTGAGAGGCAAGCAATCAAGGCTTCTCTCTCACATCAATGTTTCTCGCCTTCTCTTTCTCCCTCCCTTCTCCTCGCTCTAAAAATAAATTCTTTTTAAAAAAAAATTCAAGATAGTCTTCCCTCTCCCACCTAAATACAGACCTTCCATCTGAGCCCTCTGCCCAGGTCCAATCTTTCTTTCCTGTCTTCACAACGAAGCTTCTTCAGAAAGTAATCCACGTACTTCTTCCACCTCATTCCTTCCGTTCCTTCCTGCCCCTCAAAACTGAATTCCCTACCAACGTCACATCAGGAGGCACTTCTCTGTCTTTGCCTTAGTCTGCTCAGGTTGCTATAACCAAGAACCAAGTGCCATGGACTGAGTGGCTTATAAACAACAGACGTTTATTTTTCACAGTGCTGGAGGCTGGACGTCTGAGATCAGGGTGCCAGCAGGGCTGGGTTCTGGTGAGAGCCACCTTCGGAACTGCAGACGGCCTGCTTCTTGTAGACAGACCTCGGGAAAAGAGAATGGCCTAGCTCTCTGGCCTCTTCTTATAAGGGCGCTGATCCCCTCATGGGGGCGATGCTCCTGCAACCTTATCACCTCCCAAAGACCCCACCTCCTAATACCACCAGACTGTGGTTAGATTTCAACACGTGGATTTTGGGAGCCAAGTCCACCAAGTCTTTACCTTGCTTCATATATTGATGGCGCTGTTCCCAGCTGCTTGTTCTCTCTCCCACCCGACGACCTCTTCCGTGGCACGTTCTGCTGTTTCCTCCTGTGTCCTGGCTTCTTCGCAGCATCCTTTACAGTCTCCTGTCCTACCTAAAAGCTGTGTCTCTGTTTGCCTTTGCTCCGCACACCATCCCTGGGTCATCCCATCCCATGAATTGTTCTACAATCAACTCGATACAGATTCCCAAATTTATCCAGTTACTCTTTTCTTTATTCAACAAATATTTATAAAGCACCTACAAAGTGCTCTGAGTCCTGGGTTGTATCTGTGAACAAACTAGAAGGGGAAAAGTTCCTGCACTTTGTGGACAATAAGACGAAAACCTATAAACAAAATAACTAAGCAAATGGGACAGTGTGTTAGAGGGTGACGGAGATCTAGAATACAGTAGTGGAGGTTGGGAGGGCGCCCATTTAGGCAGAAGGGACAGAGAGGACTTCAGAGAACAGGACAAAAAGTGCAAAGAGGCAAGACCGCACTTGTCATTTTCAAAGGATGACAAGAGGCCAGTTCAGCTCTAGAGCAAGGTGAACAAGGGGCGGGGTAACAGGGCGGGGGTGGAGGGGGCAGGGCTCCGACCACATTGGGCCTGGAGGCCATCATCAGGACTTGGTTTCCCTGGGAGTGAACTGTGAGCCGTGGCAGGGTGTTTGGTTGGGAAATGACATCGTTTTACTGAAGTTTTGAAGAAGCACTGTCTTAGGTCGGGTTCCCAGGGGAGCGGACTCTGAAACTCAGGTGGTGTGCAATTTTCTCGGGGACTGCTCTTGGGGACACACCGACGGGGAGCAACAGAAGCAGCAAGGTGCAGACGAGGAAGCTGAGCTGTGACGCAGCTGCAACAGGAGCCGTGGCTGTCTATAGTCATTTCAGGTCTTTTCACCCGTCACTCGTCACTGGAGGTGGCTGCTGCAGGGGAGGGGCCTGTACCCTTGGGCAAGGCAGCACCCTTCTGCCAAGAGCGATCCCCAGACAGAGATTCAGGGAGAGTCAGGCAGGCTGCAGGCTCCGTCCTGGAAGCCATCTTGGTGGTATACCGCACCTCTCCCACAGACCCGGGCCATTGAGGAAGCCTAGGAAACACTGGTCCACTCCTGTTGGCCCTCACTGCTGCAGCTTGTCTCAAGGTACAAATGACACGGTCACCTTCCTCTGCTGCTACCCAAGGTAGATTTCCCTCACCCCAGCCAGTCGACATGGCAACGAAAGTGGTCCTGCTAAAAGCTTGGTGGAGCAGAGAAGCAATGCTGTCTCCTATCTGGCCGATCGTGGTACTCCCTGCTCAAAGCCAACAGCTGACTACTCTCCACCCACCGCAGAGGAAAAGCCCAATTCCTTGTCACGATCTGTACTGCATCTTGCTCAACTCCACCTCGGACGGCATCCTCCGTTAGTTCCCCCATCAGTCTGTTCCTGTCACATCACCCCTCCCTCCTCCTTGAACACACGTTTGTAGAACGATTCAGCAGTGTCTGTTTTCCCGCCCTCCGTGGAGAAGCCCTGAACACGTAGAGATCAAAATACAAGAGCTGAGCTGCTACAGACTGAGAAGTTAGGAGTTCTGCCCGTGGTGCAAAAGGTTGTCCTGGGCAAAGATTAGCAGATAGCCACGTGTAGGCACTTAAAAGAACTCAACTGTTGGCTAAAAAAGATAGAGAATTAATCATTTCAATAATGCACATTACTTGGGCAGTGTGTGCCCTAGGCGAAGGATGCCGCAGTCCTGACACCCCTGAAAAGAACGTCTGGTTTTAAAAGGTTTCCCAACTATTCACCGAAATGAGTGAACTTTTTTTTGTGCACATGGCTAGGCAAGATGGTTTCCTTGAGGGAAGAAAGTGAGGGACTGACAGCTGCAGAGAAACATTTAATGATCAAAAATTAGAAGAATGAAAAACATCTTTCTACACAATTGCATACACAAAATCACACATACTATACATTTTGGCTACTTGAGAGATTTCCAAGGGCAATTTGAACGTCACTGGTTGGCAGTAAGAATTGGACACCGTAATGGAAAGAAGGGACAGCCAGACGTGACCCGCGTAAGATGAACGGGCCCTTGAAGTGGTGGTAACAAGGCCGGGGCCCAAGGCTAGAGAAGAACAGGAGGGACACTGGTGGATCAGAGAAGCAATTCTGTCTCCTATCTGGTTTTAAATTCCCCTTTCTGTAGTGCACTTTCTTAGCCTAATTCCTTAAAGAAGTCTGAAATGTGATGGCCATGCCTTCGCTGTGGTTTGGGGGGTGAAGAGAGGTACTGTGTCCGTACTTGGGGTGGAAGCAGAGGGACAAGTGCTGTGGCCTGAAGAAGTCATGGCGGGCGCAGGGAGTCGATGGAGAAAATTGGAGCAACAATCCGGAGCAGAGGGGCAAGGCACAGCCATGATGAACTGGTGGAAAAGCACACAACGTGGGGACACTCATAGACCTTCAGGGAGCGGACTACAGTTCCTGGAGGTGCACAGGTGAAGGGCCCAGACTGCATTCTTAGAGACTGAAAGGGAAGGGGTTCCTCCCTTCCCACCACCAGGAAGGGAGGGAATTTGCATGTGAAGAAACATCTGTGCTAAAGTGCTCAGCTCTGAAGGGAAAGGTAAGGGCAAGGTAAAGGAGGGTTCTGACATTATACTTTTTGTTTACATTAGGATTTCTTGGGTTTATTATAAGCATGCGTTAGTTTTTTTTTAATTAAACGTAAAGTTCAGGAAAAGGTCAATAACCATGAAAAGTGAATATAAAATTAATCAGACATAATATATTTGAAAAATAAGAGTTTTGGGGGGCAAAATGCCCGCTGGATTACAAAATATTATAAAACTACAATCATTACAGTATTGTAGTGCTGATATAAAGTTGGATTCATGCAAATATGTGGCTCAAAAACTATTATGTGTAAACATTTTAATAAATTAAGGGGACCTCTTAAAGTAACAGGGAAAGAATGTTCAGGGACAATAGATAGCTATGCAAAAACAATAAATAAATCTTTTTAGGAGATCTTCATATTACATCACATTCCAAAATAAATTCCAGATGGACTGAAAGTTAAATCAAGCAAATAAGAATATTGGTCAGATCTCATGATCAAAAACACATCCTAAAATATGGGAAAAGATAAAATACTGATGTTTTGAATTGGTAAAAAATTTTAAGTGATTTTTGTGTCCAAAATGTCACAAAATTAAGAGGCAGAAAAACTGAGGAAAATAATTTTAACAAATATAAATGTAAAGGATTGATAACCTTAAAATATAAAGAGCTCATGCAAATGGATAAAAGGAAAAGTACACAGAAAAGTTACAAGAGAAGCAACAGAAACATCTAATAAACATAAAAATATTCAATCTCATTAGAAAAAAAATTATGTCCTTTGAATTAGGAAAGATTTTTTTAAATGCTAGGGTAGGTGGGATAAGGTAAAACTTACTTATTTAAGGCAGACATATACATTAATACAATGCCAGTATGAACAAAGAGAAATAATTTTTAAAACATTGAAATAATACTTAAAAAGAAAATCATCTGAATGTGGTTGAAGTTTTACACACAGAAGTGCCAATATTACTTATTATAGTGAAACCTAGAAAAACTTATTATGTCCAGCAATAAGGGATAAGAAATTACAGTGTGAACAAATGATTACATAATTGAGTAATATTTTCTGCCCTGACGGATGTGGCTCAGTTGGTCGGGCATTGTGCTGCAAAGCAAAAGTTTGCTGGTTCAATTCCCAGTCATGATACCGGCCTGGGTTGTGGGTTTGGTCCCCTGGTCAGGCTGCATACAAGAGGCAACCGATTGATGTTTCTCTCTCACATCGATGTTTCTCTCCCTCTCTTTCATTCTCTTTCCCTCTCTATAAAAAAAAATCAATAAAATCTTTTTAAAAGTTGCATTTTCTAAGACTACTAATTAAATGTGAAAATGCTTATTATACATTAGGATAAATTAATGGATAAAAATTCGCATGACTGCCAATATTTTCTTAATTAAAAAACTAAAAATAGCCCTGGCTGGTGAGGTTCAGTGGATTGAGCACCAGCCTGCAAACCAAAGGGTTGCTGGTTCAATTCCCAGTCAGGACACGTGCCCAGGTTGCAGGTCAGGTCCCCAGTAGGGGGTGTGGGAGAGGCAACCAAACATGATGTTTCTTTCCCTCTCTTTCTCCCTCTCTCCCCTTCTCTCTAAAAATAAATAAACAAAATCTTTGGGAAAAAAAACTAAAAATAAAAAGAATATATGATATATATCTGATATGATTTGGCTTCTTTATATTTTTCCGTATTTCCCAAATTCCTTTTCATAAGCATGTATTACTTTTGTAGTCAGGGAAAAAATTCTCTCCCAGAGCCTTCAAGATAAAATCCAAATTTCTTAGCATAGCATATAACCAGGACCAGGCCTTTGCCTGCTGTTCGCCTGTCACCATTTCCCCGACCCAGCTCTCCTAAGGTCACACCAAATGGCTTGCATTCCCCTAATTGTCATGTCATTGCTACGTTGGGTTTATTTGTTTTTTATTATTTATTTTTGCACTGGTGCTCCTAAGTGCCCTTCCCATGTTCTGGCCTTCTTAATTGGCCTCTCTGATTTCAAGCCCCAGCCCTGTGTATTTTAGGGATAGCCTCCTCTGGGGTACCTTGAGGCAGGTCAGAAACCTCCTAGTTTTGTTGCTGTAACACCCTGTGATTTGTTTCTCATAGCACTTATCGTGCTGAATTGTACTCACAGTGACCGACCATGCTGGTTTGCCTCTCCCTAATTCTAATTCTCTGTTAACTGTTCACCCCTTACACTATGACTCTGCAGACTGTATCATCTCTGGGTTGTTAAAATTTCTTTCCATTATACCCATTATCTCATAATTTCTACCCACCTTAGTCCTGAGTTTATTAGGGGCTGGGCGACAACACGTAAATGGATGGGTCAGTGGGCCTAGGAATAGGTGATGTAGGTGGCTACCCCTGTGGTGATACATGCAGATGCTGAAAAGTTATTCACAAAGACTTCTGTTACAGGCCTGTGAGGGTGCCGGTGAGGTTTCCTCTGTAAGTTAAAGTATTTTTGTAATCTTTGTAATTTTTGGAAGGAGCATCTTGATTAGTTAATGTAGAGGGATGGTTTTGTTTACTCTTCCCTTTAGTGCTTATTGTAACTTGGAAAAGTTGTTCAAATACTGCTTTTTAAAACTGCAATCTGCCTCACTTCCGTCCCACGTTCCCAATTCCCCTACCCTCTTCTACCCAAACTTTATTTTCCCTGAATCACTCACCACCTTCTACATGCTGGTAAAATGCATTTCTCTGTTACATCTATAGTCTACAGTCGGCCCCTGTCCCCATCACCACAGGACAGGGGTCTTCGTTTGGTCACTGACTCATCCCAAGTGCATGCAAAAGTGCTTGGCACATCAGAGGTGCCTACAACTGCCCAAGTTAGAGGTTAATCCTTTTTGGGTCAACTCGTACTTCTTTAATCCAAACTGAAAATGTCAGGTTGTCAAGAGAGAACTTTACCTTCCTTTACAATTAAAAAGCAGGACACCCTTAGTGACAACTAATTATTACTTTCTTGACAGTTTCTCTAATTGAAATGGAGAAAGCAGGTCAGCACGGTTTCTAAAGAATTTCTCATGAGAAATTTGTAGACATTACATATGCTCCTTCCTTATTTTTTTCAAATCCTCACCCAAGGATATGTTTATTGATTTTGTAGAGAGAGAGAAACACTGGTTGGTTGCCTCCTGTACACACTCTGACCAGGGATCGAACCCACCAGGAGGGACTCTCCAGCCACGCCACCCAGCCACAGCTCCTTCCCTGTCGACATACGTAAACAGTGATCTGGGAATGGGGCATGCAGATCTCTGTGACATGTGTCCAAGAGCCATGATGACCACAGCCCGCTCATGTTGTTATTTCCTACAAGAAGGAAAAATTGTTTTCTTGTCTTCAGGGTACTTAGGGGCCGTGAAGAATATGTAGGGGCCCTAAAACCTTCAGTGTTTCCCAAGTTCCCCTAATATACTCTGGTAGCAGGCCTCTAAGGTGACCGCCAAGGACCCTGGCCTCTGGTATGCACGCCGTGGCGGTCTTTCCCACAGTGAATTAGGACCGACATGCGTCACCAACAGGAAGAACACTGCAGGAGCGACACTGTGGCGTCTTCCACGCACTCGTCATAAAAGGGCCTGCAGTCCCTGCACTGGTGTCTGGGGACTTCTCGCTCTTGGGGGAGCAAACTGCCATGGAGTGGGGACACTAGAGCAGCCCGCTGGCTGCCAGGTAAGTGGGCCACCAGGAAATACATCCTCCAGCACAGCCAAGCCTTCAGATGACCACAGGCCCAGCTGGCATGTCCCTGAAACTACGGGCCCCTGAACCAGAGCTCAGCTCCCCAATTTCGGACCTACAGAAATCATGAGATAATGATTGTTCTAAGAGTTGTGGAGTAATTAGTTAGGTAGCAATAGATAACTAATAAACACACCAGTCCCGTTTTAGAAAAAAATGACTTCTGTCACCATATTAGCTAATTTAACTTTTATTTTACTTAAGTATAAACACACAGTATAAACTCTAGGCTTACAGCTTTTTTTTTTTGCATTTTAATCATGCTGTGTCTTGATGTGGTAGGTTTACAGCTTTTATACGACTGTCAAACCAAAACAGATTCCAGATCGGATGCAGACAGTTTCATAGTCTATGTTTCTAATACAGTGTTGGAGAACCACCCACTGGGGTCACCTAACGAGGGCTGTTCCGCTCAGTGCTGACAGTGCCCGCGGTCTCCTGCACTGCGCACTCGCTCGAATAAATGACCATCTTCCCTTCAAGTCTGGGTGACTGAAGTGGACTGTGAGCGGCTGTCAGCCGAGACTTCCGGGACAGCTCGTGGAACCTAAAAACCACGAGCAGGCACCGCGCTCACCCTCTCCCGACGCTGTGCTCGCCACACACACACACCGCTCCGGGCCTCCGCCAGGGCCCTCCCGCGCTCGGCCAGCGGGCGAGGCCGGGCCGCACTGGGCCGCACTCCCCCGGGGAGGCGCGCGCACACCTGTTCCACTCGCCGCTCAGCGCCGCCGGCTGGAGCCCGGGCGCGTGGGCCTGGGGCCGCTCCTCCCCAGCTCCCGGGGCACACGGCCGGTCGGCGCTGCACCAGGACTAACACTAGAAGGTTCGCTGCTCACACTCGGTATCTGCCAGCCGCGCCCGCTCTTCGGCCGAGGACACGTCAGCGAGAGCCTGCCTCGCATAGAAGGCAGCATTCTGCGTGACTGAAAACAGGAGGCACTCGCGGCTCCTTCGGCCTTCGCCTCCACGGGGCTAACCTCCCCCGCGGGGGTGGCCTCCGAACGCAGATCCCAGCATCCCCTCCCTCAGCAGTCGCGGGACTTGGCCTCCGGGAGAAGGCGTTGAAAAGGGGCGCGCATGCTCAGTGTGAGGCCTCGCGCTCCGCCTCCTTGCCCTCCGAGTGACGTAATAAGCACATGTGATTCTGGGAAATGTAGTTTCCGAGCTTTGGGGTCGCTGGTGAGTCGCCCTCCTGGGCCCCGAGCGGGACTTCAGCTCCCGGCTGCCTGGCGGGAGCGGGAGGGGACGCCAGCAAAGGGGCGGGGTGAGCAAGAGAAAAGGAGGGCGGGGCCGGAGGGGGAGGCCGGGTGGAGGGGCGGGGCTCTGGCCACCGGGCCACCCCGTCGCCGCCGCCCGCGGTCCGAGAACCCCGAGGAACGTGGACCGCGGCGGCGCACCCTGAGCGGCCGCAAAGGCGTCGGCAGCCCCGTTTGCAGGTCCCCTGCCCTCCGCCGGGACGCGGGAAAGGCCGGCGCGTGGCGGGGGCGCGAGGTGGGGCTGGCGGGGGCGGCCAATGCGAAACTGGCTGGTGCTGCTGTGCCCGTGCGTGCTCGGGGCCGCGCTGCACCTCTGGCTGCGGCTGCGCTCCCCGCCGCCCGCGCGCGCCTCCGCCGTCCACCCAGCAGGTGAGGCCGGCCGCGCGGGCCGAGGGGCGGGAGTCCGGGGGGACGCGCCACACAGATGGCCCTTTCCCTTCGCGGGCGTTAAAGTCGGGCAAACCTGAGGGCGCTCCGGTCTGTGCGCGTCCCGCCGCTGTCACCTCCCTGCTTTTCTTCCTGGCCCCGAATCCGCCGCCGCCAGGAGTCCTGCGGCCGCCCCAGGCCGGGCCGGAGTCGCTCGCCTGCCGGGAGCGGAGCCTCGCGTGTCCGTCAGCTGTCAGCAGCTCGGGCCACCGGGTCTCTTCCTTCCGCCCCAAGTTGTCGGTCTCGTTCGGTCAAGCCTGAGCTCTTAGTTCTGCGGGTAGTGTTCGTGCGTGTGTTCAAAGGCGGCATGGCGTGGCTTGGCTTCAAGAATGTACCGTATTTTGTATTCGCTGAAAACTCTGTGATGTAAGTCGGCTAAACAAACCTCGACAGGAACTGGAGCCAGCGACGAGCCCCACCTGTGAGTCCGGCCTGCGAGGCAGGGATGGAGTACACGTGCAGGCAGCCACCTCGCCACCTCTGCCCCTGCTCCTGCGGGAAGGAAACCGCGTCCGCTCTCCGCCTTCGCCACTGGACGCTTTGCCCGCAGGAGGTGCCCGTTTTTGTTAGTGGGCGCCACCGCCCAGAACACTACTTAGGGTTTCCCCGTTTTTCTTCTTTTTTAAGGGCTTACCCTAGGACCTTTAAAGAAACCTGGAAGGCTCTTTTAAAATGAGGGAGTCGTCGTTTGTTTGTTTGTTTGTTTGTTTAACTGTGGGGATTTTCTTTTTCTTTCTTTTTTTTTTTAACCACTCTTCCCCCATACAGCTGTTTCCTTGTCACAGAAGTTGTAAAAATTAGAATTGCCTATTTGCAGGGTTTATGCCTTAAATTTTAAGTAGAAACTACAGAAGCTAATTCGGCAGCCCTCAAAGCAAGCTCATTGTTATCCTTGCCGGTTCTTTATTCCAGTAACAGTCTCTTAAAACCTTTTTTATTGGACAAACCACAGGCTCTTTGAAAAGGCTATTTGTGGCACTTGAGTAGAATTTAAATACTATTTAAATGATTTAATGAAAATACAGTGGTACAGGGCATTTAACCTTTTAACAGATTAGGGTTTTTGGTTTTTGTGTTTTTGAAAACTGAACTGAGGAAAGGATGCCGTATATAAAAAAATGCTTTGTAACATTTGCTGGGTTTGTGTTTTACAGGTATCTTTCTTTTTGTGTGTGATAAGTGAGCTGTCCTGGAATCTACTTGCAGGGAGTCCTTAGGGTGTTTATGACCGTAACCGTATTTTGGGTTCTATAAACAAGCGAAACTCCGGCTTCAAGCTTAAAATGTACTGGGCTGCCTGGCAGTTTCTTGGTTTGAGATAAGTTTGTCCCACTCCCTTAGGGCTTGGATGATGCCCTCCTGTCATCCTGTTAGGCTGGGGGATGGGGAACTAGGAGGAGGGCCCTGAGAAAGGGACAGGGCTGAGGTGAGGACTCTACTAGTTATGTAAAGTTGACTTTAATGGATGTTGTGCATCAGGTTAGATGATAGAGTATTTCAATCCAAATAAAAGCTGACTGTCCTGACTGGCCTGGCTCCGTTGGCTGAGCGTGGTCCTGCCAAGCAAAATGCTGCTGGTTCGATTCCCAGTCAGGGCACACGCCTGGGCTGCAGGCCCGGTGCCTGGCTGGGGCACATGCGAGAGGCAACCGATTGATGTTCCTCTCTCACCCTGATGTTTCTCTCCCTCACTTTCTCCCTCCCTTCTCCTCTCTCTGATATTTATTTTAAATAAATAAAAATTAAATCTTAAATAAAAGCTGACTGTCCTAACTGTCCTTTTCCACTTTCAGTGCTTCCAAAACTAAAGGCAGTAGAAGCCCGGTGATTGCTGAAATTCCCCTCACTCTCCTCCCCGCAGTGTTGTCACCACGTTTAAACTGAAACATGGGGACAGTTTTCATTTCCCCCTGAACACCTTAAGCCTAAGGGGGGGAGACACAACCCAAGAGGTGTGAACTGTTCTTACCTTGAATTAACCTTGTCAGATTTGGTTTTCCTCTCTTTTTCTCTCCTGCCTCTTCCTCTGTCTCCAGTCTCTTTAAGTCTGAGCACTATTTTTTGAAAGGGAGATTGGCTTTCCCTGAATATTAACGAACAGCCCTCTGACTTGCCATTGGTTCAGCACATATTTGAGAGCCTGCTCTGTCCTGTTGTGGGTGTGGAATTACAGCAGAATCAAGGTAGAGTCCCCGCCTTCGTGCAGTTTACAGTTTAGAAGGGAAGGCAGGACACGGGAAACAGTTATTAAGTATCGTAGGAGCAGTGATAAGTGCAGCAACAAGACGGAAAAGGCAGTGTAACAGGCTGGAGAATGCTGTGCTTGTTTTAAATAGAGAGGTCAGGGGAGGCCGCTGAAGAGGTGACAGTTGAGCAGGGCCCTGAATGAAGGGAGTCATGCTTGCACCTGCTGTTCTATTGCAGTGACTCACTTTAAACAGCTGGACCCCCGTCAGGGAGGGAACCTGGTGACAAAGAGGCAGGTCTGGTGTGAAATCCCTGGCAGTGGAGACAACCAGTGGACTTGGAGAGTATAGGTATATGATATCTTATTGTAACATGTTAGTTTGAGGTGGTGCATTAGGAAGAATACTTTAACGGTTAATTTAGAAAAGTGACGTGACCAAAAAAGGCTTCTCTGTCTAGGATGTTTGGAGAAAAGCATCTGCATTCTATTGCTTAGAGTGTGGAGTCCTGTGCTAGGTACCTTGCTGTCAAGGTGCCCACAGTCTATCTGATTGAAACAGACTCAGGCCGGTAGAGGCCAAAGACAAACTGAGCTTGCTTTGTGATTTTGCCTGGGGCTGGTTCATCCAGAATAATCCCTGTATACTAATTTTGTCTGTGCTTGTGTACTTACTTATAAAATGATAATCTTGCAGGGTTTTTGTGAAGATTCAGTGAATAAAACAGCCAGGACAGTGCCTGATTCCTAGTAAACACTCCATGAACTTTAGAGAGGATGGTAGAATCTTGGTGGCTCATGCCTTTGCTAGTGTTGGGAAGGACTTGAAGTTGGCGAGGGCATGCTAGTGGGGTGTATGATGATTGTCCTTATCAGTAGATCTGTGATGAACTTGTATGATTTCCCCATTTTCAAGGTTTCTGCCTATTTGCAATGGGTGTCATCTGACAGCATGCACATCAGAGTGTCAGTTTTGGTGTGATTTTTAATAAACCTTGGATTTATTTCAAACAGTCAGTTTCGAAGTCAGTTTCCCATAGTCTTCAGTAAACTTTTGGGCATCCACTCTCAGTGCAGAGCCTTGCAGGGGGCCCAACTCGCAGGATACATTGTGTATAAACAAGACAGAGTGGTGTCCTCAGGGAGCTTGTGCAGGGTTTTAGTTCTTGACACTGCGTATTTGTTTCTTGCTATGCACCTGCCATCTGGAACAGTGAAGGTAGGAGGTACTCAGTAAATCGAAGGAATGAATCAGGAGAACAAAACTAAGAAAGTATGAATGAATTTGTCACCTGTAGATCATCTGTTCACATTTCATGATGACCTTATATTTAAAAATTTTTTCTTATGAAAGTAAAACACATTCTTTTAGAAAAGTGTGAAGTTATTTAAGAAAAAAACAGGAAAAAATTATCTATACCAGACAGATTTTGAAGCATATACATATATAGTATATGTTTAGGAGAAATAAGTGTTCTTTAAAATTGTTATTGATGTATAATATACATTTGGAAAAGTGCATGTAAATGTGCAGCTGGATATATTTTCCCAAACCAAATACACCCAACTAATTAACACCCAAATTAAAAACAAGAAAACTACCAACACCTAGAAGCTCCCTTCGGGCCCCCTTTTCTCACTGAAGAGTGGTAATCCTATCCTGCTCTAATGGCAGAGACTTGCCTGAGTTTGTACTTTATTTAAATGGAAGCATCCAGTATGTACCTAGCTCTTATAACCCGCTTGTGTTATTGAATAAGATATAGAACAGTATTTAATATGTTTGCAGTGTAACTGTAATGGCTGCATAGTAAGTAGTCTAGCATATAGACACAGCAACCATAATTTATTGATTTATTTTTAAGAATTTATTTTTTAGAGACACACATCAGGGTGAGAGAGAAAGATCACTCAGTTGCTTCTTGTATGTGCCCTGGCTGGGGACCGAATCTGCAACCCAGGCATTTGCCCTGACCAGGAATTGAACTGGCGACCTTCCGTTTCACTGGATGGTGCTCAGCCAACTGAGCCACATCAGTCAGGGCACATCAACCATGATTTATTTAAGTAATCCTTTACTTGTGTATTTATGTAGTTTGCAGTTGTTCACTGTTAATAAAATGACACTGTGATGAGTAGAGATCTTCAGTGCATCACTGATTATTTCTTTAGAGTAAGTTCTTAGACATGGAATTGCTGGACAAAAAAGTTACGCAGTTCTGAGATACATAATGTATTTTGGCAAATTGTCTTGTGGAAGACTCTACAAAATTACATTCTTATCAGCAGACAGGAGATCAGCCCTTTCCTTGAAATAACTATCACCATTTTCTTGAAAAACGAATCAGTTGAGTATTATCACTTAAGAAAGAATTTGTCAGTTTGAGTGTAGGAGAAAACTGGTAGTTTACTGCTCCGATTCAAACTCTGTTCCTAGTGAATTTGAACATTTTTTCCGTAGGTTTGTAGGCCATTTGCAATCCTCTTATGAATTATCATTGTGTTTTGTCACATGTTTATTTCTTAGTTTTTCTCCGGTTTCCAAATACCAGAATCAAACTAAGTACCCTATACTTACAGCACACCGCAGTGGACGAGGGAAGTGTAGAGCCAAACGCAGGAAGTGGAGGTGGGAACGTGGGCATTCCCACGCAGGTGTCTATCGAGCATTCGCTTTGGGGTCACAGGCCATGTGACACAGCACTCGGCAGTCTGTCAGACTGGTTCCCATGGATGGCATGTGGTAGAGGAAACCTAGTTTTCAAAATTCAGATGTAATTGAAAGTAGGTTAGTTTCAGATGTACAACATAATTATATGTATATATTGTATATACGTATATATGTATATGTTGCAATATATACATATATGTATATATTGCAAAATGATCACAATGTATATAATTAACATTCATTACCATATAGAGTTAAAACTTTTTTTTTGTGATGAAAACTTTGAAGATTTCACCTCTTAGCAACTTTCAAATATACAGACAGTGCTATTAACTGTAGTCGCCATGCTGTGCATTGCATCCTGTGAGTTACTGACTTTGTAACTGGAAGTTTGTACCTTTTGACCATCTTCACTCATTTCACCCACCCCCACCCCCACCCCCTGCCTCTGGCAACCACCCACATGTTCTCTGTGTCACTGACACCGAGCATATGAGTTCAGAGGTTTGGTTTGGTTTTTTTTAGATTCTACATATAAGTTAAATCATACAATACTTGTCTTTCTCTGACTTACTTCACTTAGCACAATGCCCTCAAGGTCTGTCCGCATTGTTGGAAATGGCAAGTGTTCATTCTTTCCTTGTGGCTGAATGATATTCCATCGTGTATACATAACACATTTTCTTTTCCCTTCATGCTTTGATGGACACTTAGGATATTTCCGTGTCTTGGCTGTTGTAAATGAATACGTGGGTGCACCTGTCTTTTCAAGTTAGTGTTTTCATTTCCTTTGGCTAAATACCCAGAAGCAGAATTGCTGGATCCTGTGGCATTAATATTTTCTAAGTTTTAGAGGAACCTCCACACTGGTGTGGAGGCTGCACCAGCTTACCGTCACTCAAAGAGTGCGCAAGTGTCCCTTTCTCCACAGTCTCACCATTTGTTATTTCTTGTCTTTTTTAAAAAAACTTTCTTTCTTTAGCAACACAGAGGGAGGGAGGGAGGGAGGGAGGGAGAAGAAGAGGGAGAGGAACACTGATGTGAGAGAGAGACATCAATTGTTGCCTCTTACATGTGCTCCAACCAGGACCAGGCCCACAACCCAGATATGTGCCCTGACTGGGAACAAACTGGTGACCTTCCACTTTGCAGGACAGTGCCCAACCAACTGGGCCACACCTGCCAGGTGTGGCTGTCATCTTGTCTTTTTGATAATGGTTATTCTGACAGGTGTGAATTGATACCTTATTGTGATTTTGATTTGCATTTCCCTGATGAGTAACATCTTTTCCTGCACATGTTAGACATGTGTATGTCTTTGGGAAAATGTTCAGATCCTCTGCCCATTTTTAATTCTATTTTTATCTTTTTATTTTTGGCCTAAAATAGATACTTATTTTTTTTTTTGTCTGCAAAGTCTGAGATGGAAGATACAGAAAAGGGGGGAGGAGCCCCCTGAGCACCGCTCCTGCCTTCCTGCTTAATCATTCCAGAGAGGGTCTGCCTGTGGCTGGCCTGTAGTGTGTGGGTTCTTGACTTCATGTAGGAAAGGCTTCACAGCACAAGCCCAGGTGATTCTGAGAGTACATTTATTAAAGCTGGGAGAGTGAAACAAGGAAGAGCTTAGGACAAAAGAAACAATAGGAGGGAGCCCTAGGCAGGCCTGCTTTGATTGTCTACAGATGCTGCAGGAAAGAAGTGAGCCAGCAGATCTCAGAAGGTGGCAGAGCAGGTGGGAACTGCACTCCCCTCCTCCCTGAACCACACTGGAGTTCTAGCCAAGTGATGGAACAATCATCCTGAATAAGCAACTGAAGACTAGCTGAAGAGAAGACTTACAAGCAAGGATTTACAGAAGAAGCTGCGTTGAGACTGGTGGGAAGCGTGGAGATGCGAAAAGGGCTAGCCCCACTCCCATGGAGGGCAGCTGAGGTTCCAGACAGACATCTCAGCTGCGGAGGGGAGGGATTCTTCCTGAGAAGTGTAGGGTCAAAACACCATGCCAGGCTCCCCAGCCCAGAGCACCAGAGCCAGGAAGAGTCACTCGTAAAATCTGGCTGTGAAAAACACTGAGGTTTCTATCCACCAGAGAGACATGGGAATCTGCTTGAGACATACGTACCTTCTTAAAGGGCCAACTCACAAAATTTTGTGTGCAGACACTCACCCTAGGCTCTGGCGGAGAGAGGGTGGAGCAGACCAGAGTTGTGTGAGAAAGTCGGGGTTTGTGGCTCCAGGGAGAGAGCTGAAGGACAGCTGCCAGGATCCCTGTGCTGAGTTGTTTTCCTACACCACAGACACCATCTTCTTGCGTGGAGCACTCCCTTCCCTACGGCATCAGCCCCACAGAAAAGCAGTAGCCGCACCCTTGGCACTCCCTCTTGCCCCAGTCTGTGAGCTTATGCCGTGCTGAGGAGGACAGCTGGGGGCTCGTTTAGTGACTAAACCTAACAGGCAGCCAGCTGGCAGAGGCTGGTCTCAGGGTGTTTGGGACTTTTGCCGTAGGCTTGTGCTGGTAAAAGCTCACCTTGGTGCGCAGCTTGGATTTTCCCGTGCATATCCAGGCCCAGCAAGAGGCAGCCGCAAACTGAGTCGCCTTGTAGTTCCTTACGGGTTGTCCAGGACCAGTCACAGGCAACACCATGCATTACCTTGCACCAGAGTCCATCTCAAGAGGCCCAGAACCAACACATCCAGTAGCCAGCTTCAGACAGCACCAAAGTAGGATCCAGCAAGCTCCAAAGGTGGCACATCCGAAGAGATCTCAGCAGGCACCCAGCCCTGGTGAGGCAAACTCCGCTTCAGGTGCTCAGCACCTGCGTAGCAGCTTGCATGCGGTGGTTGGGATTGAGCCTCCGTCAGCCAGCCTGAGGGTTGGTCCCATGCACAAATGGGCCAGTAGCTATCAAGACTCAGTTACTGGGTTGGCCAAAAAGTCCATATGATTTTTTCCATAAAATGAAAGACAAAGTTTTCATTGTTACCAGTAACTTTATTGATTTGGATATTTGGAGTATGTTGGCTATCTCCTGCTATTGGCTTCTAGTGGGTAGAGGCCCAGGGTGCTACTAAACATCTTCCAGTGCATAAGACAGCTTCAGCAAAGAATTATTTGGTCAAAATATCAGTAGTAGCAAGAAACTCCACAAACCACTTTTGACACATTCGATTAGGCACAGCACCTTTTCCATATACTGCATAAATCTTTGTGTGTGTGTGTGTTTCAGTTACGTTTTTACATTTCTTGAAATAATAAAGCATAATCCAAAAATGTTGCGTATTTTTTCCATCTTCACTATTAAAATGGCTACACAAAAATGCGCCCATTTTAATAAGTTTTTTTAAAATGCACACTGACTGTGAGGAGAGAACCAGCAAAGTATCCCAGAAAGACCCTTGTTTATCCTTGACTGGTGTGGCTCAGTGGGTTGGGCGTCATCCCACAAACAAAGGTCACCGGTTTGATTCTCGGCCAGGGCCCATGCCTGGGTTGCAGACCAGGTACTCCCTTGGGGGTGAGCAGGAGGTAACCTATCAGTGTTTCTCTCCATCTCTCTAAAAATAAAATCTTTTTTAAAAAAATGCACACTGATATGACAGCTGTCAAAATATATTCTAACAAAATTGTTTAGAATGAATTTAAAGACAACTAAGCACTACTAGGGCCACCTTATAAAAAAAAAAAAAAAATGAACTTTTTGAACCCAAATGGGAGGGCCTTCGTAACCCACACAAGGGACATTCCTGGAGCACTCAGCTCAGGGATTCAAGAAGACTGCACCAC
Organism: Macrotus californicus; assembly: GCA_007922815.1. NCBI lineage: Eukaryota > Metazoa > Chordata > Mammalia > Chiroptera > Phyllostomidae > Macrotus > Macrotus californicus. Next base: position 40,834 of record VMDR010003298.1, read on the forward strand.
TGAGCCCCACAGACACCTACTACTAAGGCCACATCAGAAAGCCTGGGACTCATAATGATCTACCTAATACATAGAAACATACACAAAGAGGCTGCCAAGATAGGGAGACAAAGGAACATGCTCTAAAGAAAGGATGGGAGAAATCTCCAGAAAGAGAGCTAACAAATGGAGGCAAGTGATTTACCAATACATAGAATTCAAAGATTGGTTATAAGGATCCTCAAGGAAGTTAGTGAGAACTACAACAGCATGGAAAAGGACAGAGAAACCATAAAAAAGGGCCAGCGAGAAATGAAGAAAACTCAGGAAGGAGTAAACAGTGGGTTGGAAGAAGCGGGGGATCAAATCAATGATTTGGGAAAAAAACACCAATCAGCAACAAAAAAGAAAAAAAGAATTTTTAAAAAAGAGGATAGTGTAAGGGACCTTTGGGACAACATGAAGCATAACAACATCAGCATCATGGGGGTACCAGAAGGAGAGAGAGAGCGAGCAAGGGATCGAGAACCTATTTGAAGAACTAACAACCAAAAATTTACTTAATCTGGTGAAGGAAAAAGACACACAAGTCCAGGAAATGCAGAGTCCCAAACAAGATGAACCCAAAGAGGCCCCACCAAGACACATCATAATTAAAATCCCAAAGTTTGAAGATAAAGAGAAAAGCTTAAAAACAGCAAGAGAAAAGCAGTTGGTTACCTACAGGGGAGTTCCCATAAGACTGTCAGCTGATTTCTCAAAAGAAACTTTGCAGGCTAGAAGGGCTTGGTAAAAAAAAATATTCAAAATCATGAAAAGCAGGGACCTACAGCCAAGACTGCTCTACCCAGCAAAGCTATCATTTAGAATCCCAAGGCAGATAAAGAGCTTCCCAGATAAGGAAAAACTAAAGGAATTCATCACCAAACCATTATTAAATGAAATGTTAAAGGGACTTAAGAAAAATATCAAAATTATGAACAATAAAATGTCAATAAATACATATCTATCAACAATTGAATCTAAAAAACAAACTAAGCAAATAAGAACAGAGACAGAAATGGAGAATGTTTTGATGGTTGCTAGGTGGGAGAGGGGTGTGGGGGAATAGGTGAAGAGGTGAAAGGATTAAGAAGTACAAATAAGTAGTTACAGAATAACCATGTGGATGTAAAGTACAGTATAGGAAATAGAGTAGCCAAAGAACTTATACACATGACCCATGAACATGAACAATGGTGTGGGGATTCCCTGAGGGAGTGGAGGGCACTGGATGGAGGGGGGCAAAGGGGGAAAAATCTGGACAGATGTATAGCATAGTCAATAAAATATAATTTCTAAAAAAGACGGGGTCGGTGAATGAATAAGGAAACAAGAACCATGTATATGCTGTCTATAAGAGACCCACCTCAGAATGAAAGATATACATAGTCTAAAAGTAAAGGGATGGAAAAGATATTTCATGCAAATGGGAAGGGGAAAAAGCTGGGGTAGCAATACTTACATCAGACAAAATAGACTAGAGACAAAGAAGGACACTATGCTAAAGGGATCAACTCAACAGGATATGACCCATGTAGACATTTATGCACCCATAATAGGAGCACCTACATATGTAAAGCAAGTCTTGATGGACGTAAAGGGAGAGATTGACAGTAATATAGTCATAGTAGGGGATGTAAAAGACCTGTATGCAGAAAATTTTAAGACACTGAAGAAAGAAATTGAAGATACAAATAAGTGGAAGCATGTACTGTGTTCATGGATAGGAAGAATTAACATCATTAAAATGTCCATACTACCTAAAGCAATGTATAGATTCAGTGCAGTTCCTGTCAAGATACCAATGCTGTATTTCACAACTAGAACAAATATTCCAAAAACTTACATGAAACCCAAAACTCTCCAAATAATCCACAGCAAACTTGAGAAAGAAGAACAAAGTGGAGAAATCATGTCACCTGTTATCAAACTACACTACAAGCCCATGGTAATCAAAACAGCATGGTACTGGCATACAAGTAGACATATAGATCAATGGAACAGAATAGAAAGCCCAGAAATAAACTCACCCCTTTATGGTCAATTAATATTGCCCAGAAATAAACCTACATCTTAATAGTCAATATTAACAAAGGAGGCAAAAACATACCATGGGGTCAAGATAGTCTGTTGAATAAGTAGTGTTGTGAAAATTGGACAGATACATGGAAAAAAATGAAACTAGACCACCTTCTTTACACCATACACGAGAATAAACTCAAAGTGAATTAAAGACTTAAATGTTAGACTTGAAACCATAAAAATCCTAGAAGAAAACATAGGCAATAAAATCTCAGACATTACTCATAGCATTATTTTTTCTGATGTATCTTCTTGAGCAAGTGAAACAAAAGAAAAAAATAAACAAATGGGACTACCTCAAACGAAAAAGGTTTTGCACAGCAAAGAAGACCATCAGCAGAATGAAATGACAGCCCACCAAATGGGAGAACATATTTGCCACTGATGCATCTCATAAGGGGTTAATATCTAAAATTTATAAAGAGCTTATACAACTCAACTTCAAAACGAAGAATCCTTTTAAAACATGGGCAAAAGACCTGAACAGACCCTTGTCCGAAGAAGACATACAGATGGCCAATAGACATATGAAAAATTCTCAGTGTCACTAATCATCAGAGAAACGGAGATTAAAACCACAATGAGATATCACCTCACACCTGTCAGAATGGCTGTCATCAACCAGCAAGTGTTGGCGAGGATGTGGAGAAGAGGGAACCTTCATGCACTGTTGGTGGGAATGCAGCGTGATGCAGCCACCAGCTTTTCCCAGCATGATTTATTGAAGAGACTTTTTCCCCAATGTATATTCTTGGTTCCTTTGTCATAAATTAATTGACCATGTGTGTGTGTGTGTGTGTGTATATATATATATATGTATATATATATGAGAGTTTTCTCCCTGGACTCTCTGTTCTGTTCCATTTATCTGCCTGTTGTTATGCCGATACCAGTTTTGACTACTGTAGCTTTGTAATATAGTTTGAAATCAGGGAGCATGATGCCTCCAGCTTTGTTGTTCTTCTCAAGATTGCTTTGGCTATTCGGATCTCCTGTGGTTCCATACAGATTTTAGGATTGTTGGTTCTATTTCTGTAAGAATTGCCGTGGGAATTTTGATAGAAATTTTGGTGAATCTGTAGATTACTTTGGGTAGTGTGGACATTTTAACAATATTTCCTGCAGCCCGTGAGCACAGTGTATTTTCCCATTTATTGGTGTCATCTTCAATTTCTTTCATCAATATCTTAGAGTTTTCATTGTACAGGTCTTTAGCCTCCTTGGTTAAGTTTATTCCCAAGTATATTATTCTTTTTGTTGATGTAATGTTTTTAAATAGGGTTGTTTTCTTAATTCTCTCTGTTAGTTTGTAAATGTATAGAAATAGAACTGATTTTTGCCAGTATACAGAAATGATTTTGTTTCCTGCAACTTTACTGACTTCGTGTATGAACTGTAACCATTTTTTGGTTGAATCTTTAGAAACCTATTTTTCAATGTACCTGGAAGTAGAACTTCTCTAAAAGGCCAAAACCTACCATGTGTATCCCTTCTGGGAGAAAAGAGAAACACGTGTAAAGTAAAGCAGATCAACAGGAGCAGCTTACGCGTGGTGCGGCAGCAGCGGGGACTGATGGGCAGGGAGAAGTGGAGTGAGATCAGGAGGTAGTTTGCAGCCGTAATCCATGGGATTTTCTCATGCCACGTGATTGTCTCCGTGTGCAGTTAGTTACAGATTTATTTTTAGAGAACTTGTGTGATATGGGGACATATGAGAAGTCGGGCAGAAGCAGAGGCTAGAATGAAGGACAAGAAAGAGATAAATTTGAGAAATTGTTCATGAAGATTTTGTCATCAAGAAAGGACTATATTATGTTCCATGTAACCCATTTTTAAAAGATTTATTTTGATTATCCATCAAAACAAGGTAATACTGTTTGATATTTCAAAGGATGTTTCAGTTATTCTGGAATTCCACGTGTGTGCAGCAGCCTTGTTTTCTGGTGTCAGATAAATGAGGCGTTAAGGTTAAATAGGCCTTTTGCTCTTCTTAATCTTTTGAGAAGGCATTTTGAAGTAAATGAAGTAGAGTATCGAGAGACATTTGTTTGGTATGTGTTTTCTCTGGTTAGGACCCCGAGGCACGAGGAGGTTGAATCACTCCTTTGCGATCCTTTCTGTGCAGCATGTCAGTCTCAGATGTGTCTGGTACTACGTGCGCCTCGCTGCTGTCACAGGAATGCACTTACTAGTAATACTTCTCAGTGAGAAAGCTGGGTGCGGTGGGACCGCGTTGCGGTTATCGCATAAGCATTTAAGTTACCCTTCGGACTCACCCTCATTTAGGGTCAGTGCCAGCGGTAGGTCCAACTTTCATTGTGTAGTTACCTGAGGAAAAAATGTTCCTGGGCCATTAATTTCAAAAAATTAAAGTGCTGACCAGCATTTTCAGTGATTCACTTGTCACTAATGCACCACTTGAGCTGGCGTTATGGGTAAAAGGTCAGAATTTGGACTCTGATGAGCCATATTAAGCTTTACAGCTATGGATTAGAACAGCAATGAAGAATGTAGTTAGATTGCCGGGATTAAATCATGGCCTAGCCATTTACAACTGTTTGACTAAGGGGAAGTTACGGAGTTCTGTGTCTGTTTCGTCATATGTCCAACAAGGGCCCTAACCTACCCACCTCATAGGATTGAGAGCCTTAAATGATCATACTCTATACATGGTACTCAGTACATTGAATGTGTTCAGTAAATAGGGCCTGTTAATAAGCGAGCTGAATTCATGAAAGTTTGAGTTTACCTTAACAATAAATTGTGTCTTTATAGAAGACTTTGTTCTAGCGGAAGATTCATGGTAGGATGAGATAACAAGTATCTCTAATCCGTTTAGAATTGAAATGCCTTTTAAGAAACATATCTATTGTGGAACATAAGGTATTTACACTAAAATTCCTGTGTGCCTATAATTGTTACAATGTAATGCCCTTAAATTATGCTATTAGAAGAATTTGTCCCCAAATTTTCTTTTTATTATTTTACTGAGTTCTTTGGAAAAAATGATGTGCTTTTGTTGCCTTTTGACTGAATACCTAGATCCTGTGGCATATAAAAACACTGCGTTTAATGTAGCAAAGATCTCTGGTCCTCGGTAATTTATTTTTGGAAACATTTTGGATCAATTCCCACCATTGGAGAAAGAAATGAAATGGATCCCTCATCAGAGCTATTTATAAACTTGTAGCTCTCAAGCTTTGAAACTGGTGATTTAAAAAAAACAAGGACAAAGTATATTTCCCTTCTGTCTTCTAAGGACACGTTTTAAAATATAATCCTGCCCATTAGACCTTATGACAGTAAAAACTGAGCCATTCACTTGTCTCTTGATTTTGTTTTTACTAGAAATCTTACTCCCCTCCTTTACTCTTTGGAATATTTAGTAGGTGATACAAGGTTTGCTGGCTGTGGAACATACTGGCATTAATAAGGGTTCTGCTACTTTCCAGCGTGGGAGTCTTCCAGCTTCGTCTCCCAAACCTCGTAACTAGCATGAAGGCAGGACTTCGCCTGTGAAAGGACATTTTTGGTGTTGTTAGTTGCCATTGAATGCCTGCTCCTTGCCTGGTACCAAGCCAGGTCCTTTATACACACTATCTCATTTAATTTACAACTCCATGAGAAGTACTACTATGCCCGTAGTTTCATAGGTAAGGAAACTGAGGTTCAAGATGTTCACTAACTTTTACATGTAATAAAAAAAGCCAGGACTCTGACCATGGCCTGATTGACTTTCACTGCCCACCCACTATCTGTAGTTTAGTGCCTTTCCAAACTGATTCTTGTTGTGACCGTCTTGTTTGTTTTGAAGAATTTACATACTTATGTGAGCATGAGTACATACGTGTGTGTGGAAGACACCGAGATGTTTTTTCTTTTTGAATTTATTTGTATATCCTACAAACATGAACATAGATTACTGTGCAGTAAACATTTTTATGTTGTATATTGAACTTAGTAATTGAGACATGACATTTCTGATCTATTGTTCCTTATTTCTAGATCACTTGGCCCTATTTCCTCGATGGAAATCGAGTCACTATGATGTGGTAGTTGGTGTGTTGTCAGCCCGCAATAACCATGAACTTCGAAATGTGATAAGAAGCACCTGGCTGAAACACTTAATACAGCATCCCACATTAAGTCAACGGTAGGTTTCTGAATTGGCACCTTACCCGATGTGCTGAACGAGAGTGCTTAAAGCAATGAAAAGGAGAGAGTTAGTTCTGTGAACCCTCTTCTTGGGTAGTCAAGTGCTAATTCAGACATGCAGCCTCTTCTTCTGGGAGAAACAGCTATTTTGCTTTGCTTTTCCTCCATAGAGTAGAGTCACAAATTTGACCACTTTTAAGCCAAAAGACAGTAGGGAGAGAATATAGTCATTGGTTAACGTACCTGCTTTTTATCAGTCCCTAGTTTCGGGGTGTTTTGTTTTTCCTTTGGTTTAGAATAGCAATTCTTAAAAGATTCTATTCCAGAATAGTTCTCTGCCTAGACACTTTTATACTGAAATATGCTTTCCAGCAACCTCACAGCAATACACTTAATTCTTTCAGTTCTGTAGTACGTTTTAGTTGTGCGATCGGTGGTGTGTGCAGTCTGCCGTGCTTTTCTTCCAGGGCCGGGCTCCAGTAGTGCATCTCAGGTGGATATCAGGTGGCTTGGTGCCTGGCTGGGAGCCTGAGGCCTTGGATTCTCAGTGAGACCAGCCTCTGAAGGTTATGTGGGGAGGCGTTAGTGGGAGAGAAGCATGGGAGGCTGCAGTTCCGGTTCTGTGAAGACCAGGGTGGGATCAGCGGAGGAGGGCCCTCTCAGTCACACTTGAGACCCAGCAGCTGTACAAGTGCATTGCAGTTGAATTTTCTTGTCACCAGCAGTGAGCATTTACAGATTTCTTATCTTGTTAATAGCAGCTTCCATTCCTTTTCGAGACAGATTTCTTTAGTTCATGATTACACTGATAATAGAACCTATTTCCAGCAAATGAAAGGCTCAGAATCACCACCACTATCAGAGCCAGCTCCAAAACCTGCTCTTCCTGTTTAGAGGGGTGTCAAACTCATTGTCACCAGGGGCCACATCAGCCTCGCAGTTGCCTTCAAAGGGCCGAATGTAATTTGAGGACTGTATAAATGTAACCACCCTTAACTAGGGGCAAGGAGCTGGCGCTGCCGCCACGTAGAAACAGGGTGTCGGGCCGGATAAAACGATGTAGGGCCGGATTCGGCCTGTGGCCTTGTTGTTTGCCACCTGTTAGCTATATAGTCTTTGTCAACTCACAAAACAATGGCCCCACTCTGCCAGTTGCTCAGACCAAAAATCTTGCTGTCTGCCTTGTAAATGGGGTGGTAAGTCCCCCTTGTGGGGACTTTAAGGGTCAGTCCAACATGTCCGCAGAAGTTACATTGGGACAGGCATATGAAATGACTGGATTTATTATAGGTCCTGGAAAGGGTGGTACACAAGCCATGCAGGGGGCCATGGGAGAGAAGCGTCTGGGGACTGGGCTCAGCCTGACACATGGGGAGACGAGAGAGAGTGAGGACCTGTGGCAAGGGCCTTTGTTGGGGTTCGTGGTAGAGTATGCCGTTGACCCTTGAACCACAGGGTCGGAACTGCATAGTTGCAGTCATACAGGAATTTTTTCAGTGACTACTGTAAATGTATTTTCCTTACGATTTTCTTAACAGCATTTTCTCTAGTTGCCTTTGTTTTAAGAATACTGTTTATAATACATATAACATACAAAGTATGTGTTAATCAGCTGTTTATGTCAGAGGTGAGGCCTCCCATCAACAGTAGGCTATCAGTAGTTAATCTGGGGGGAGGCCAAAGTTATGCATGGGTTTTCAACCACCCTGGAATCACTGACCCTAAACCTGCATTGTTCGAGGGTCAGCTGTTACAAGCAAAAGGTGCAAGGGGATCTTATTGTTATGTTTGAATGTCACCGTCACAGTCAGGGGAGGGCAAGAAGGGGAACCCGGGCAGGGAGCAGCCTGACACTGGCCATCTGGGTGGGACGCTCACAGGCTGGTTGAGAGGGTGCCGAGGCATCAGGGAGATAGGGAGTGTGAAAACTCCTCAGTACAGTGTTGTCTCGATTCTCCCTCTCCCATGCCACGTCCAGTCCCTCAGCATGCCTGCTGGGTGCTGCCCCCAGATCATTTACTGCTGTGGGGAGAGCCACCGTCCTGGCCTAGGCTCGTAACCCTCACCTGGATGATTGCAGAGGCCTCCTTATCTGAATTTTCTGCTTCTACCTCTGTTCCTCTGTGTTTATTTTCCATACAGCAGCCAGAATGACCCTTTCAAAATGTCACATCAGTTTTCTACTTATATCCCTCCATGGACTTCTTTTCTTGCTCAGAGTGAAAGATCAAGTCTTTATTGTGGTCTTTGACCTTAACTACACCTACTTCCCCTTCACTGGCCACCTGGCTGTGCTTCCGTGCACCACATGTTTTCCTGCCTCAAGGCCTTTGCATTTGCTGGTCCCCCTGCCGTCCCACTCTTCCCCCGGGTAGGCTCATGGCTCGCTTTCTTCAGGCCTCTGCTTAGATGTCGTCTTACCAGACAGCCCCCTATTAAACAGCACCCACCCCTCCTCCATCTCCAGCTTCTCTTACTTGGCCGTACTTTTCTTCATTGTAGAATTCAGTGCTTACCGCTAACCAGCATGTGCACTGTATTTAGCTGAATATTTATGCCTTTCCCCACTAGCACATAACTTTCATGAGCGCAGGGCCATCAGCTTTTCCCACTAATATGTTCCCAGGACTTATACAACCTGACTCAGCACAGAGCAAGGCACTCAGCAAATATGAGGGGACTAACTCAGAACTAGCTGTGATGAATACAGTTAACACTCAGATGCTGATCAGCAGTTTACTTGCCATCAGAGCATTCTTGCTTTAAATTTAGTAAGTTTGGTAATTTGTGTATTAAAATGATGAGATTCTGTGTAAAAGTAGGTATTAGCAGAAAATAACTTTCCAGGGCAGGGTGATTTTGTGGATCTAGTGAGAGTATTTAAGATGGCTTATAAAAACAAATTTAGTACATATCTGCAGTAATTTAATTAGCAAATTCATTCATTTCTAAATGCTATTTGTTTATGAAAGGTGTTCTACCTTAATCTTAGTAGAAGTGTTTGCATTTCTGTGGTTATGGTTTATTTCCAAATCTTGGATTTCACTGAGGGAGCCAGACTCAGCATATATTTCAAGGACCTTATTTAACTGAAACCTTTTGTAATAAAACCATAAGCTGTCAATTTCAGAGGTATTTAATAGTGCCTTCTGTATAAGGTGGTATACAGTGTGTGATAGAATACAAAGGTAGATACACTATAGCCTGAGCCTTTATGGGGGCTTGTTTAGAAGGAAATAGATTTAAAAGTATAATTAAATGTTATATGTGTTGTGATATACACAGGTATAAAACGGCCTGGAGAGTTTGGGAAACTCCAGACAGTTCTGTGTAATTGGGGCCCGGGATTATGGGGAAAGGTGGGGTATTTGTGAATGAGTGTGTGATAGAGTGCGAGGGAAAGATGGGGCAGAGAGCCAGAGGCAGGAGGAGAGACGGAGGAAGGGGAGTGACTGAGAGGTGGGCTGCGGTCAGATCATGAACTGCTACATGGCTGAGCTAGTGGGGGCATTATGAGGAAATAAGGTCATGGGTGTTGAGAGAGGAGGAGTCTGGGATGATGGCTAGCTTTCCGGCTTGGAGACTAGTGAAGTCACCAATCGAGGCCAGAAATGCTAGATGGGGGGAGCAGGTTCATGGGGAGGGTCTCAGTGGTGGGTACGTGGAGTTTGGGGCACCTGCAGACAGTGTGTGCGCTGGAGGACATTCACTGTCCAGCCCTCTGAAGAGAAGTCTGTTTACGTGCATGTGCTGCTTATTGAAGTCTGTTTACATGCATGTGCTGCTTATCGAAGTCTGTTCACGTGCATGTGCTGCTTATCGAAGTCTGTTCACGTGCATGTGCTGCTTATCGAAGTCTGTTTACGTGCATGTGCTGCTTATCGAAGTCTGTTTACATGCATGTGCTGCTGCATGCTACATGCATGAGCTTTGCTGGCATGAAGGATGTGCAGCACATAATGGACAGAATGCACACACGGTGCCCTTTACCGTGGAGTCCACATAGCCAGGTGGTTCTCATGAAACGCTGTCATTGCTTGCCAGACTTTTGTGTCTGTAACCAACTTATGGTTGCAGTTGACAAGAGTGTAGTTCCGACATAAATGTCTCCTTTTAGTTAAAAAGTAAGACTGAAATGACAACTTTTCTCGTCAGTAAACTGAGTGACTTCTTTGCTGAATCCACAGAGTAGTTCCTCAGTGTTTTGTAGTATTCACAATGGCATGGCAACGGTCGCATCGCATTTTAAGTTTAATCTGCATTGTTAACATTTTCTCTATCACTTTAAGTCTAGAGAGAAAACAAAACTAAATCAGACCCTGCTCGGTAGTGCTGGCCAGTTTCCCCGCTGTGAGCATCCCACCACGGCCAGTGTCGAGCATTAATGCATCGTCTCCGAGCAGAGTTTGGGAAGGTGGGCAGGAGCACGCCGTTCTAGTATTTCCCCCAGGTCTGACAGGTGTAGGTGACCTCAGGAGCAGAGACAGTAGTGAGGTGGTCAAGACGTGATCACTTGGAATATTCATTTCCTTTGTTACTAATTACATATTTAATTGCAGGTTTATATAATTTAATTTTTAATAAAGGTTGTGTTTAATAACCAACTCATTAAGTAAGTAAGTAAGTAAATAAATAAATAACCAGCTCGCAGAATTCCTGAAAATTGAGCAGTTTGCTCTCACAAGCCAGTAGGAGCAGGCTCCAGCACACAGCTCTCTGTGGGCCATCTAGGCGAAGACATCCAATGAGCTGATGGATCTTTCCCATAGAGGATGGGCCCAAATGAGAGGTGCTAATTCAGGAATCATTCCCAGGTTAGTCGAAGCCTTGGGAATAAATACTGTCCAAGGAGGACAAGTGAAAAGCGATTCCAGGGCAAAGCCCTGGCATCCAGTCCACTCTTAATGGACCAGCTGGGGGGGGAAGAGCCAGCGGTGCCACCTGAGCAGGCCTGTAAAGAAGGGAAGACAGCATCGTAAGGCGACTAAGTGCTGTTGAGGCAGGGTCTGCTGGTTCAGGAGCAGGTCCGTGGCTACACAGGTGGTGGACGTCTCAGAGGAAGTGGTGGATATTGAAGCTAAAATTTCTGTTTTATGAAATGAGTCAGGAATGAGAAACTGGAGGCTGCAAGTTTAGTTAAGACCTTTGTAGCATTTCACTGTAAAGGAACGGGTGGGGACAAGGAAGGACAATAGGTAAATGGAAATTGATGTCAGGGCTTCACCGTTTTTATAGTATGCAGGGGAGGAGCCACAGGTTCCAGGGAACCGGGGAGGTGAGGTCCAGGGGAGGAGAGGACAGCCTCTCGGGGAGAAAGACCAGCCTTGAGCAAAAGGAACGCTTTCTGAAGTCGAAGAAAGCAAGTAGAGAAGACTGCAGATAGAGACAGGTGTTTAGCTGTGGGCGTGAGAAGTTGACTTCCCTGTAGTTTGCTTTTTAGTGGTGTGAGCTTTTGCCGGTAGCCAGGCCAGACTTGCTCACGCTTGCCTGCATCAGAGGGCTCACGCGTAAGTGCTTGGTGGTTAGCAGCTTTGAATTTGCTTGTTGCCTCTTTTTGCCAGACTAGAAGAGTGAAGTTAGAATTAATGCTAATCAATACTGTGTCTCAAAGTAAAAGCTCTGAAGTGGGTGTGAGGAAACAGGCGTGTACTGAGTGGACATCAGTGACCTCTGTTAATGCCACACCTCTCACAGCGTGCTCGTGAAGTTCATAATAGGTGCTCGTGGCTGTGACGTGCCTGTGGAGGACCGGGAAGACCCTTACTCCTGCAGGCTGCTCAACATCACGGACCCAGGTGAGTCTCCTCTCCTCCGCCCTGTGACCACCTTATGCAGGTTTGATGTTGAGGGAAAGTTTGCTGAGCTGAATAGTCTGGTGTCTGTTTTGAGCAGATGAAAATGGAGCTTTCCTCAAAATTTATCTTTCATCCTTTTACAGCTTGACTGATCACTCCGGATATCTGTGAAGATTCTTTATAGATATATGTAATTTCATGGTCCAGGAGGGTTTATCTTTCAGTGGTGTGAGCCCTTCTAGAAATTCCTCATGCAGAGATAAATCCTCAATTACTGAATTTTGAACTTTTAGAAAACTGCTGATTCCACCAGCCTGTTGATTTACAATAGCCTTGATACAAATGCTGTAAATCCATTCCCTCTTGGAATTATTGCCTAAGCGTCTGCAAAAGAAACAAAGAGTAAAAAATTAAAAACACAACTAGTACTTTTTTATTTCTTACAGTTAAAAACTTGTGCGAGTTCTGATGGGAATGAAGAAAGGTGGTCCTAAGGGAGTTCTGTGTGTTACCAGGGAACCCATTTTAGGAAGTTGGTAACTCTGTAACTGCCTCTCTTGGTTTATTGGCATTTCCTATTGCAATCAGGTGTGGTTCTGTCACAGGAGAGACTCCCAGAAACTCAGTTCTTCTTGCTGACGCAGTAAAGAATTACAGATCAGCAAGCCTACTAGCGTGTAAGCAAAGTTTCTGTGTGCTAAGTTCTAATGGGAAAGCAAAAGCAAGCAGGGCCAGAGGCCAGGTGGCCAAAAAGTGGTGGCAAGGGGCCCCTCGTGTGGCAAAAGATCCAGGAGAGATAGTCCTTTGTTCTGAGGACTTACATAGTTGGTGGGATGGGGGTGAAGAAGTTTCATATTGATTGACGGGTAAAGGTGGTGCCAGCTGTCCCGGGGAGCTGTGACTACTCAAACGTAGGTATGGGTGGGGTCTGTTAGCCTGAATCCTTATCTTGCTCCAGGCTCTGTTTATTCATTTTGCATACATGATGGGAGGTAGGCAGTTAACTAAAGTTGTTTTAGGGGCTTTTCTTTGGGCACTGTAGTCCCCTCTCTTTCCGCCTTCCAGGCTATTTCATTCCTGGGATGAATACACAGTTTCAAGGTTCTCCTTTTCCCAGCTGGTGGAGATGATGCACACAGACTTTAAGGGCTCTTCCCACACACGCCATCTTGTTCGGAGTGCCTGGCGGCCTTATGGACCCAGGTTCAGGACAGCTGGGCCAGGGGGTACCTTTGCTTCTAGCCTCCTATATTAAGTTCCTTGTTAGATTGCAGTGGTGCAGGCCCTGCCTTTATTTCCCCTCTGGCCGCTTATTCCTAGCTGCTACTGTAACATTTCTAAGTAAGATTAAACTTTTCAAAAACCTTAAATGTGCTGATTATGACTTCGGATATTTTAGATTTGTGAGACCTATGTATTAATTATACATACACCTCACTTTTCTAGGCAGTGCTTGTATAGCGGCGTGGGGTCCAGAGTCAGGCTTCATGGCTTTAGACCTAGGCTCTGCCGTTTTCCAGCTCCATGGCCTTCCATCAGTTATTTACCCCTCTGTGCCTCAATTTTATCATCTGTCAGCCGAGGATAAGAGTACTTACCTCAGGGATTGACGCAAGGATGAAATAAATTTGATGCACGTAAAATACAGGGTGGGGCAAAAGCAGGTTTACAGTTGTGAGTGCATAAAATACAGAGTTCATTCTTGTATTATCTATTAATTATTGTCGCCCTGGCTGGCTAGCTCAGTTACTTAGAGTGTTTTCTCGATACACCAAGGTTGTGGGTTCAATCCCAGTCAGGGCACATCCAAGAATCAACCAATGAATGCATGAATAAGTGGAACAACAAATCAATGTTTCTTTCTCTTTCTCACCTCCTCCCTCCCTTCCTCTTCCTCCCTCTTTCTCTCTCTCTCTCTCCCTCCCTCCCACTCCCTTTCTTTCTCTCTCTAAAATCAAATTTTAAAATGTTATTACATTATTTTCCACACTAACAACTATAAACCTGCTGATGCCTCACCCTGTATTTAGACTAGTTCCTAGGTGTTAAGTGCTTAAATATTATTATAAAGAACCTACCTTTTTATAAAGTTGGTCTTAATTCAGCTTGTTAAGTGAATTGGACCATATTTTCTGGTCTGTATTGTACAGCAGAGGTTTCTCACGTAGGGTGTCTGAATTCAGGCAACTCTGTAAGTGTGTTTTTCTGGGGAGGACATCCTTTGAGTTTCACTGGAGCTCCAAAAGGATCGTGAATCTAACAAAATGTTGCATTACTGATGATGCAGTAGTAGCCTAGAACAAGTTATATTTGAAATCCAAAACCACACCAAACTTTAGAAAAGCTCACCTTTAAATTAACCACTTTTATTAAAGTACTGTTATTTTTTAATAGTGGGAGTGGGGATTTCCTTTAATGGACGATTTCCATGTGTGTAATACCTGACATCATTTTGATGATTCAGATGGCAGTTGGCTTTCTTCCAGTGCCTCAGGGTCGTAATGAACAGTCATCATGGTACCCTGGATGTGTAGAAGTTTTCAGTAATAGTATTGTCAAGGCGGCAGGGTTTCCTGTGTCCAGGTAGCTTGAATTTTAAGGTACGTTGTTTTAGATAGAAAATATGTGTTTATGTTATAAGGTGCTTCACCTTTTTCCTGTAAGAGATGTGCTTCTACTTGGGATATCTTTCATTTACTGACTACATTAAAGAGAACTTTTGTTGTCCTTCAGTTTATTTGGAGTCTAGACTCTGGCCAGTGCTTGCCCAGCCCTGGACAAACTCTGCGTCTTCCTCCGTTCCCTCCTGCTCATGTGTGTCGGAGCCGTCGGTTCCACTGAGTCACATTTTATTGAGCATCTACTAAGTGTGAAATAGCATTCTAGGAATTGTAAGGAAGGGGTCCAGATGATCCATGGGGGGTGGGAAGAAAACAGTTTTTATTTATCTGAAAATGAGAAAACGCAGTCCTTACAATACTGAGCATATTGACCGACAATAACATGTTCGTAAATAACGCGCACCGTGTTTGATGTGCTTCTGTTCCCTCGGTGTTGTATGGCGAGAGACTTTCAGTGTTATTTGAGCTTATTTCAGTCACTTTTTTCTCTGTGATTGCCCGATAGCACAAATATTTTAAATTGCCCAAGAAATAAGCTTTTTGGACTTTGCAGAGCAAGATAATTTATTCATTATTTATGACTGTGATCTGTATTGTTTTTTAATATTTCTATTTATCCAACCTTTCCTAGTAGACACCTTTGAATTTAATATTCCCCTGTGCTGTTTATACATACACATGTATGTCCACATGTGTGTGCAAAAATCTATTAAAATAGCTCTGATAATTATATAAATTAAATATTTTCTTTAGATATGGCTAAAACCTTTGTTCTTAATTTTCAGAATAAGTTTGGTTTTTTCCTAAAAGTGGCCATATTTCCAAAGCCTTTTTCAAAATTGTTGCCATTTAGGAAAGAATTATATAACAAATAATAATCTAGATTTTGCTGTCAGGTCGACTTCATTACCTCACATTGTTTGATTATGTAAATCTCCTTTCTTATTCATTCCTTCCTTAGTTTTGAACCAGGAGGTTGAGGCGTTCAGTTTTCCCGAGGACACCTCATCAGGGCTCTCCGAGGACCGAGTTGTCAGTGTGAGCTTTCGAGTTCTCCACCCCATCGTTGTTACCAGTCTCGGGGTGCTCTACGATGCCAGCGGTGCGGGCTTCCAGAGGAACATCACTGTCAAGCTTTACCAGGCAGAACAGGAGGTATGCACTGCTTTGTACCAGGGTTCCCCACTTTTTCTTCCTCAGAAACCCCCGCTTTTCCTCAGGGCGTATCGTAGGTGGGAGACTCCACCTTCCTTCCCTACCGACCGGGCACCTTCCAGTGTAACAGACAGGGTGGAGTGAAAGGAGGTGTACAGTTGTGAGTACATGGAACCCAGAGTGTGTTCTTGTGTTACTATTTATTAATTATTGTATTTTCCATAGGAACAACCGTACACCCACTTTTGCCACACCCTGTATGAGAATGCTGGTTCGGGAAGAGAATACCAGTGAATAAATGTGTTCTTCCAGAAAAGAAGGAGTTGGACCACATTAGAAATTCCCAACCTAGCTCTGGCTGGTGTGGCTCCGTTGGTTGGAGCACCATCCTGTAACTGAAAGGTCTTCCATATATGTAATACCTGACATCATTTTGATGATTCAGATGGCAGTTAGCTTTCCTTCAGTGCCTCAAGGTCATTATGAGCAGTCATCGTGGTACTCTGGATGTGCAGAAGTTTTGATTAATAGTATTGTCAGATAGTACATGTCAAAGCATGTGTGTCCTGGTCAGGGCACATATCTAGGATACAGGTTCAGTCCCCAGTCTGGGCGCATATGGGAGGCAACCAGTTAATGCTTCTCTCTCGAGTGGATGTTTCACAGTGAGGGGAGAAAACATGTCCTTGGGTAAGGATTAAAAAAGAGAAACAGAAAGAAATTCCCAACCTAAAATTCCTTAATGCCTGAGGGATTTCAGAAGTTGAAAATGGACGTAGAAAGTGTGGGCCTGTTAAGTATAAGTATGATTGTCTCTGCTGCTACCCTAAAAGTCATCACTAGAATGCAAGGCTGACAAGATCCAAGGCTTTGGATCTTTTATGTAATAAAGTTGTAGAGGGAAGGGAAGTTTAAAACCACCAGGGCTGCTCTGTTCCTGAGATCTGGGGAATCTGATGTGTTCACAGAGTGCCTCTGAAGGAGTGTAGGAAGCAATGGGATTGGAAAAGAGCTTTTCCTCGGTTTTCACCTACAGAAATCTTGAAAGAATTACACAGCGAACACCCATGTGTCCATCAACTAAATCCTGCACTAGTGAACTTTTGTTTTATACAGAGTCATTCATCAGTCTTCCCTTCTTTAAAAAGGTAATTCAGAGTAACTGGCAGGCATCGGTGCACTTCAGCCCTAATCACTGCAGCCTGCATGTCATGAACTAGACTTTATACTTGTGGTTTTAAAAATTTTACATACAGTGAGGTGTGCATTCAGTCACATTTTTCAACCACAGAAATCTGTATAACACAAACTTCTATCACCCCACCCCATTCACTAGAGGCCGCTCCTGTTCTCTCTTCTTGTAAACCACAGACCAGTGTTTGCCTGTCGTGGGGCTTTATGTACAAGTAGAATCGTGTCGTGAGTACGCCCCGCGTAAGGCTTCTTTCGCCCCACGTGATGTTTGCGACTCATCCATGTTGTTGCAGTGAGGTTTCCCTTTTCCTTTTAGTCGCTAAGTTGTCCTTCAGCAGTGTACGACGTTTACCCATTCTCCTGTTGGTGGGCACCTGGGATGTTTCCGGGGTTTTCTCCAGTATTCTGTTATTGTGATGCATTACATCTGTTGACTTGGGAGTGTTAAACCAGCCTCCTGTCCCTCCTGGCCACGCTGTATTGTTCTTTTATCGGTTGCTGGAACAGGTGTTTCTGCGGACAGCCTGTAGCTGGTCTTCCTTTTTATCCAGTCTAGAATCTCTGCTTTTCACATGGGGTGTTTGTTCTATTCCTGTTGAATCCTGTTGCCAAAGTGGTTGGATTTCAGTTCTCCCTTTTGCTATTTTCTGTATGCTGCACATTTTTTTGTTTCTCTGTTCCTCTTTTCCAGCCTTCTTTTGGGTTAATTGAATGTTTTTCAGAATCCCATCTTAATAGTCCTGTTTCCTGTTAGCTGCAGTTCTTGGCAGTAGTACTGCCCGTGTGTGCGGTCGACGTAAGGGTTAGAATATCAGCCCTGAGCTGTGCAGTCTTCTTTGTAGCCTGGGTGTAGACCGCGAGAACCTGGCAACTCCACAGTCCGTTTACCCCCCTTCCTCTTTGCTCCAGTTGTTGTGTGCGTTGCGTCTGTGTCTGCTGTGAATCCCGTTACACGGTGTTACAGTTTTTGCTTTGAACAGCTGAATGTATATTAAAGTGCTTTAGACAAAAAGAATAGCTGTTTATATTTGCCCACATTTCACCATTTCACTCCTTCCTGAACACCCATCCGTGGTTCCATCTTCTATCAGCTCCCTCAGCTGAGACAAAGAACAGCCTTTAGCCTCTTATAGAGCATGTGTGCTGTGATGGATCTTATAGAGCATGTGTGCTGTGATGGATCTTATGGAGCATGTGTGCTGTGATGGATCTTATGGAGCATGTGTGCTGTGATGGGTCTTATAGAGCATGTGTGCTGTGATGGGTCTTATAGAGCATGTGTGCTGTGATGGGTCTTATAGAGCATGTGTGCTGTGATGGATCTTATAGAGCATGTGTGCTGTGATGGGTCTTATGGAGCATGTGTGCTGTGATGGATTCACTTAGCTCTCACGTTCCTGAAAGTGCCTTAACTTTGCCTTTCCTCGGCCCCTCATTGTCATGGGCACCGTGTGATAGACGGTGTCCTGGGCTGAGTCCCCTTTTCATGGGTCAAGACGTCGCTCGGTGTTTTCTGGCCTCCGTTGTTTCGGGGAGAAGTCGCCGTCGTCCGTGTTGTTTTCCTGGGTGGAGTGTGCCCTGCAGTGTTTTGGTTGGGTTTTCCTGCCCGCTTTTACGATTTTCTCATTATATTTGGTTGTAGGCTATTTGCTTGTGTTGTCTTGGTATTGTTTTTCTTTATTCTGCTCAGGGTTTGCCGCATTTCTTCAGTGTGTAAATTTATACCTTTCACCAAATCTAGGAAACTTTCAACCGTTATTTCTTAAAAAACATTCCGAGCCCCATTCTCCTCGCTCATTCTGGGATTCCAGTGACATGCACGTTGGCCTTTTGGTATTGTCCCACAGGTCACAAAACTGTTTTTTTCATGTTTCTCTGTTTCTCAGACTTCGTCATTTCTGTTAGCAGATTCACTACTTTTCTGTCATTTCAGATCTGTTCAGCTTAGCTAATGAGTTGTTTTTAAAGATTTTATTTATTTTTAGAGAGAGGGGAAGGGATGGAGAGAGGGAGAGAAACATCGATTGGCTGCCTCTCACACGCCCCCAAACAGGGACCCGGCCCACAACCCGGGCGTGTGCCCTGACCAGGAATCCAACCTGCGACCCTTTTGGTTTTCAGGGTGATGCCCAGTCCACTCAGCCACCCAGTCAGGGCTGAATTTTTAATGTTACATACTGTATTTTTAGTTCCAGAATTTCCATTTAACGCCTTTTTGTAGTTTCGATTTCTCTAAAATTTCCTGTGTTTGTTCATTTTGAGCATGTTTTTTCTGCTGCCTTGACCTTGGTTATAATAATGGCTTTAAAGTTCTGACTACTGTTCTGATACTCGAGTCATCTTAGGGTCTCTCTGTTGATTATCATCTTTGCTCTTGGAATGTGGATGACAATTTTCCCCTCTATATTGAGTGACTTTGGATGGTACCCTAGATAATGTCAATAATTCATTGTAGGATTTCTGGATTCGACTATAGTCCTTAAAAAGCATTGATTTTTAGGGGGATATTATTTTAGCAGGCAGTTCTGTTAGCTGGACGCAGACGCTACGCTGTCTCCCTTGCAATGGACCGCAGCTGAAATCTTTGTTCATTTTTTTTGGACTTATATGGGCTGCTCGAGTGCTGTTTTGAATGTGTATTTCATGAGTCAGCCACAGATTTGGGCAGAATTTATATGGAGAATTTCAGGCTTGCTCTCTGTGACCCTTTTCTTTCTGGGATGTTCCTTCTCACTTTGTAGCTGATGTGTTTGCCCCAACTTTTTTTTTTAAGATTTTATTTACTTTTTTTAGGGAGGGAGAAAGAGAGGGAGAGAAACATTGATGTACAAGAGATACATTGATTTGTTACCTCTCATAAGCCCCCCACTGGGGACCTGGCCAGCAACCTGGGCACATGCCCTGACTGGGAATCGAACCAGCAACCTTTCTGTTTGCAGGCCAGAGCTCAATCCACTGAGCCACACCAGCCAGGACTGTTTGCCTCTACTTTTTTCTCTGATTTTGCAGCCAGAAAAACTGCAGATTTTTAGTTCAAATTT
Organism: Macrotus californicus; assembly: GCA_007922815.1. Classification (NCBI taxonomy): domain Eukaryota; kingdom Metazoa; phylum Chordata; class Mammalia; order Chiroptera; family Phyllostomidae; genus Macrotus; species Macrotus californicus. The sequence goes on from VMDR010003298.1 coordinate 60,898, forward strand.
CTAGTTGCCTCTCAAGATGTACCTTTAGACAAATCGCTGTAAAAAGTGGGGGAAGTGTACCCACTGCCTCTCTCTCCTTCCCGGGATTGATTGTCCTCTAGTTTCTGCTGCTGTTTCACATTCCAGGACCTTCAGATTAGTTTTTAAATCTTTTGTCCCGAGTTCAGAGTTGTTATCTGTAGGAGAACTGGTCTGATGTCAGTGGATGCAGAACTCTGTTCAGGGTTTTTTAGGCATTTTTTAAATTGTTTTTATATTATTGCTAATGTTGATTGTTACTAACAGGTATAATATTAGTCACCAGTAACTATACAAATCAATTTAAGGTTAAATTTCTTTTTTGGTATTTGGTCTATTTCTGCTTCCTCTAAAGAATCTGTATAGTTTGCAAATGTGCTTAATGACGTAAATATGAGAGAGAGAACAAGTCCTCGTAGTGATTCCAGCCATTATGATTCCAGTGAGAAGAAATTTATTAAGCTATTCAAGTAGAGCAGTTTATATATTACTGTGGTTAAAAGTTTCACTGATACTGAAGTTCATATAGGTAACTGAAAGCAATGCTCTGAATTTCACTGGTGTGCGTATCTAAACATCAGGATTCGTCTTGAATGTTTTCATACACTTAACTGTATTCATACATGCAGCGTCTTTTTTAGCTGTTCATATGTTTGAGTTATCAGTGCAGTCATTTGCTTGAGACACAATATTCCCATCATGTTGATTTAACTTACGGTAGCCGAGGAGAAATTGGCTAAAGGTCCTCGAAAAAGGCCTAATCGAAGGTGGATGCTAATGGGCTCACAGGGAGCCCCAGCGCAAAAAGTATTTCCAGCACGCCACCGAGAACGGATGTTAATGAAGTGCACATAATCCACTTGACACCCCCTTGATTCTGACCTTCCACATGGACTTGATAGCTGTCATGGGCACTCCCCTGTGGAGCTCGGTGCAGAGGATTGGGCCTGAGAAGAGGGAGACGATCTTGCCTAAAACCAACTGGGAAGGGCCCAAGAAAAGAGTCGTCTCAAGAATCAGTGCTCTTTTATATTCCCTTTTTGTTTTTGTTTTCCTTTTAAGGTTCTTTTTGAAGGGGATTCCTGAGCATCTTTGTTCCATGTAGAAATCTGTGTTATTTCAGCTCATTCTTAACCCTTTGGGGTTAAACCTAATAAGTTGGCTTAATTTAACAATACCTCACACTTCCCCTAATGCTCCTCATTTCAAGATGTTTTTTTTAAGGTTACATGGATTATTTGTAGTGTTTTAGAACTTCTTGACTATTTTGGTTATCTGAAATATCTTTAAACCACGATTACACTAGAAAACCCAAATGACACCTGAACCATGGTAGACCGATGTTTGTGACCACGGTGGGGGCCACTGAGACCGAAGATATTGGAAGCCTTGTTGAATCTGCAGTGTCCAATGTGAACTATTTTTCTTGTCCCATCCCCCCCCACTTATAGGAGGCCCTCTTCATCGCTCGCTTTAGTCCCCCAAGCTGTGGCGTGCAGGTGCACAGGCTGTGGTACAAGCCCGTGGAGCAGTTCATCCTACCAGAGGTAGGTACGGGGTGGCGTGGAGTCTGGAGTACCCAGCAGTCCTCTGTGCGCCTGGGGCTGTGCTCAGGGGCCGGCGTTTGATCTTCTGTTGTTTGGGGCAGCTTTCCAGGGTGGTAGGCAGATGAGGCCACCAATGGGGATGGACTAAAAGGTCTCGCTCTGCATTCATACCTCCAGGGAGCTTATCATCCCTCCAGGTTTCAGAAGCATTCTGCAAAGCATCACCTGTTACCGTGGTTTAGTGAGTGGAGTTGAGGGCTGTATGGCCATGTTAGTGACAAAGCATAGTAATAGGTATGGGTCATTCACAGAAAGACCAGACACCAAGACCACAAGTAAATGCAATGGTTTACTCATCTGAAGAGTCGGGGCAGCCCTCGCCGGGTAGCTCCGTTGGTTAGAGCTACACCGGAAGTTGCAGGTTTGATCCCTGGTCAGGGCACATACTGGAGTGAACTGGTGAATGCTTAAATAAGTAGAACAACAAATCGATGTTCCTCTCTCTCTCCCTTCCTTTCTCTCTAAAAATCAATAAATAAAATTTTTAAAAAAGAATCAGGTTAGGGGCAGTGCAGACAAGATAATGGCAAAGCGATGGGCCACATTTCCCAGCGAAACGAAACTCTTCCAGGTTGTAGATGTCTAAAAACATAACCCGCCTTCTGGATTGGGGGCATCCTGGTCATCAGGAGCAGTGTTTCTCCAGCTGGGGCACATGCCCCCGGGGGGACATTCAGCGGTGTCTGGAGACACGCTCAGTTGTTACAGCTGCGTGGGGAGCGGTGCTGGCATCTGGGGGTGCAGCCAGGCCACTGCCACACACCCCACAGTGCACAGGACGGACCTACGCATCGATGGCGTCGAACTTGGGAAACTGTTTAAGAGGGACGAGTCACAGGAGGGACAGAGAGGAAGAAAATAAGCTTTAATATTTCAGGCTGATCACAGTTTCATAGTGTCTCTTCCATTTTCTCAGTCAGCCTTGGAAGAAGGATGACAAATCTTGGTTAGTCCACAAAAACTATTATGTTCCCTTACAGTGTTCTTGTTCTTAGGAAGTACATGCTGAAGTATTTAAAGGTGACATGTCTCGGTATCTGCGCAGCAGAAAAGTACATGTGTATCTGGACAGAGATAAAACAGACATGAACACGTGGTGTTGGTGAATCCAGGCGATTGATCCTTGTGATCCTTATTTCGCTTTATGCTTTCAGCTAAATCAGCTTTTCATTTCTGATTACTTCTGAGTAATACTTTTTCTTTTAAACACTTGCAGTTATTCAACGGTGGTATAATGGGGTCAGGGGGCAGGATCATGGATGATTTTCATTTTCTTCTTTTTGTCTATCTGTTTCTAAGTGTTCCATAATAAATATATATTCATTTTATTGAAAAGAAAAATGAACTTTCAAAAATTAAGAAATCTTTTTTCTTACAATCCTATTTTTGTTGAGGCCATGTTTAATTTACATTTCTGCTGCATCAAGCCGCATGAGGCTCATTAGCACAGAAAACTGACAGCAGAGTGGTGTGCCCGCCTGTCATCAGCAAGAGTGACAGGAGGGGGCAGGTCGTTACTGCACGTGAGAGGGAACGAGAGGGTGTGTCCCTTAGTCCCTCCCCACCTCCCGTCTACCGGAGTCATGTGTCAGCCGTGCAGCCTGTCAAGTAAGCCAATCTCTTGTAATGTTCTCATCACGTGACTCACTACAGCATAAATCTCGGTGTGGGGGGGCCACAGATTTACATGGAGACTGCCGTGTGTTTCTCTTAAAATATTTATTTCTCTAATTTCATATCTTCCTCAGCAGTGCAATTGAAACGTGAAACTAATTTCAATAAAAAGACTTTTCATTCACCTGAGTCACTAGAGACAGTATTGTTAGTATTATGGGTACTTACACATTTTTTTTTTTATCAAAGTCAGAATTTTTTAGATGTAGTCATTTCTCCAGTCCACTAGAAATGCTAACAGTGACAGACACAAAACTACTGTGTGTGCAAGCTATTCTGTTGGTTTGGATGACACATAAGAAATAGGACACAAAAGAATTAACGCCATGTGAAAGAGGTCGCAGATGGCTTTCTTACGACAGATGGGTGAGGTGATTCTCGAGGTCTCATTTTTCCAACCTGTACCAAGCTGTCCTTCCTGACTTTTACTTTGGTCTAATGCTCTTAGCAGGGACGCCCCATAAACAAGTTGTTTCACATCTGCAGAGACTCCTGGCATTACGATTCCTTTGTAACCAACAGTAGGAAGTGGGCCTGGAGCATAGGAGCACAGGGGTGACTGTGACATGGGGCAGGAGCAGGTGTGGGGCTGGGGGGAGAGGGAGCTGCTCCCCTCCCAGGAACACACAACTACGTGGGTGTGTGAGTCCAGTGAGTAAGCTGGGGTCATCTGCGGGGCCGGTGAGTGCGGGCGATTACACGGTGCAGGCAGCCCGTTGATGAATCATGACCCTGTCCAGCAGGAGCCCCTGTGAAAAGCAGGTCACGCACCAACTTTCAGTGGAGTGGACAGGGCAGAGATTTCCTTTTTGACACCACGGTTTCCAGATTTGTAGTTTCAAGGCAAAGCATTTTTATTTGGTCGTTGGAACTTTACATTTTGGTCTGGTTCGTTTGACAAGGCAGTCACTAAGGTTCCCAGTGACCTCTGCCCTTCCCGTGGCTGGTCAGTTTGCCTTGAATTATACACTGTTCACCCTCTTGGCTCAGCCACATCCAGCTCAGTCCTTATTTCGGAGGTACTTCGTTGTCTCCTTTTTGCTTCCTCTTAACCCTTTCGGTACGGGTGCCGGATATATCCAGCGTCCATCTGATGACCTGTGTGGACGAGCGCCGGATATATCCGGCATCCATCTGTATATAATTTTTATAAATTTTACTTATATAATTAATATAATTTTATATAACTATCTCTTAATATTAAAGTCACAAACAACACTTGGAAAAAAGCATTGTTTTATTAAGCATAGATCTTATATAAGGTTAGGAAAGTCTTTACACAAAGGAGGACTGACCGTGTGCTATGTGCGCATTTTCGGCGCGGCACCTCGTACAGCGGGAGTGTCGTGGCGGAAAGAGTGCTCATACTGAAAGGGTTAAATATTAGTCATTAGGGTTTGATACAAGCCTTCCCTCTAACTCATTCTTTTTAGGCAGTTTCATCCGTTGCCACCTATGCACTAACGGGGCTGTTAAAGGGACAGCCCAGATTTCTCTCATGAACGCCCCACACTCGTCAGCTGCCTACTGACCTTCTCTACCTGCATGTCCTCTGGGCGTCCCAATGGTGCTGTCATCTCTGTCGCACCATTCTCATCTCCTGGGGTTTCAGTCGTGGATAACAGACCTCCTTTTCCTCGGGCACCCAAACCAGAATCATAGGGTTTATCCTCAACTCTCATGTCTGAGCACCCACCAGATTCTATCAGTTCTTTCTCCTGAACACACCTGGTGTCAGTCCTTCCAAACTGCCTAGTGAGGTTTTAGAAGAAAGGAAAGTGTACCAAGGGCAAGAAGCTGTGGTTGCCAGGGGAAAGACATGGTGACCCAAAGCAGCCTCACACGGCCAAGGGCCGAGGACTTAGCTTTCAGGCACTGACCTGGGCCTTCCAGTTCATTCGGAGATCATCAGGCTCTCACTGGATGATGGTGTATGGATTCCCAGACCAGTGCACAAACCGGAACGGCGGCTCATCGTCCCTTAATGGGGCTAGCTCATCGGAGCAGCAGCTTTCAGTCCGTGTGCCGCAAGCGTGTTTAAGACACACAATACCTGACGGTTCTTGTCAGGTCGGCCAAATATACATTTTTGGTGTGCCACAGAATTTTAGTAATTAGTGTATGTGTGCCATGAGCTGAAAAGGGGAGAAAATAATCATATCAGAGTGGTTTAAAAGCTCACGGCCCTGTCTAGGGACATCCTTGTGGCATGTCCCGCACCTGACAACTGAGTTTGAACCATGCTTGTCTGGGCATCGAGCTTCACTACAGACCCGGGAGGAGGGTGTGTCGGCTCATCCAGGCAGGGGCGTAGTGACCCGAATGCTCTGCACCTTCCAGGTACCGGGTCTCTCCCCTTGCTCATAGCTACAGGGCCAACATTCCCTATAGTGGCCAGTTGTGATACATCGCCTCAGGTGTTGATCTTACTAATTAAGCTTCAGTCTTAGAGCTCTTCCCGGTTATTAGGAACATTATTTTCTTTAATGTAAGGACCTAATTAGTTCAACTCGGAGGGCAGTCTTTTCCTTTCTTATTGAGCTATAATTGACCGGAAGCGATTTCAGGTCCACAGTGTAGTGATTCCGGGTTCCCTCCGGGGGCGGTAAAGCTGCATGTTGCTGAGCAGAGAAACGGCGCTGAATTGCTCATCCTCAGCCCTGTGAGGTGATACCATTTTTCGATCTTAAAGGTTAGGAAGGGGTGAGACAAGGCGTGTCCACAGGATCTGCCCTCAGGAGCCCTAGGACTCCACCAGGTGCCTCAGGTGTGTCCCAGGTAAGGAAGGTTAAGGCACATTAGCTGAATATAAAGTGACAGGCTGCCTGAGGAACAGTGACTCTTTCAGTGTTTTTATCTGTTTGAGTAAAGACGTTTTATTGCTTTAAAAAAGCTTGGCTTATGGGACAGATTCGATTTTGTGTTGTGCCCTCCTAATGCTTCCTAAATGAGACATTACTGCAAAGTACTCATCTCTTAATTTTACTACCTGGGACTTTTAGACCATTAAAGTGTACCTTTTATCTCATGCCCCACGCCAGAATTAACCATTGGTCTTGAATTCAACCGTAAGTATACATATTTTTTAGAGAGAGAGAAACATCAATTTTTGCTGTTCCACTTATTTACACATTTATTTTGTGTGCTGCTTATAAGTCAGGCCGCTCTGGGTGCTGGGGATGCAGTGGTTGGTAAGGGGGCAAGGGCCCTGCTGTCCGGGGGGGCGGTCAGTCTGACAATAGAAAGGTAAACAGGAAACAGTGCAAGGTGGGCCCCAGGCTGTCAGACAGAACTTCTGGTCAAGGTGCAGGTGTAGGTAGATACACTTCGCCTCCTCCGGCAGCCATAGGAAGAGTTACAACTAGATCTCAAAACAATACCTGCAACCATCAGAAGATCGAGCTGTGTGGAAGTCTGACATCCAATGACTTAAAGAAGCCACACTCATCCGGGTGGGTAGGAGGGGCGGAGTCATGGAGACAGGCAGAGAACAGCAGAGAGATGCGGTGTGGCACGGAGGGGCAGTGGCAGCACAGCGACCCTGTGTTCACACGCGGTGGATGAAAATTAGAGGGATGCTTTGGGAGGAAGCAATCGCAGCCTCGGGCCAGACCGCACAGCCTAGGGTTCCAGGACTGGGAAGACGAATCCCCATAACTTCTGCTGTAAAAACCAGTGGGGGTTGGGGTGGCAGAAGAAACTGCCGGATTTTCAGGAGATTTGACTTAAAGGGTCCACACAGACTTAAAGGGTACATAAACCCACCCACTCTGGGACTCACCACCAGGCAACATCTGGAAGGGAGCCAATCGCATCCAGGAAGTGGGTGAAGCGACTGGAAACAGGGCAAGTGCCAGGCAAACCTCCAGAAGCCAGGCAGCAGCATTGTCCCCTCTTCAAGCCCTCCCCCCACACAGAACCACAAAGCAGTGAATTGGGTTGCCCCCCTCTGGCGATTACCTAAGGCTCTGCCCCACACAATTTACAGGTGTCTTTTCTACAATAGGCCACACTACTAAGACAGCGAGTCAAAGCAGCTCTACCTAATACACAGAAAAAAAACACAGGGAAGCTGCCAAATTGAGGAGACCAAGAAATATGGCCCAAATGAAAGAACAGAACAAAACCTCAGAAAAAGAACTAAACAAAATGGACATGACCAACCTATCAGATGCAGAGTTCAAAACACTGGCGATCAGGATGCTCAAAGAACTCACTGAGCCCAGCAACAGCATGAGGGAAGAAATGAAGGCTACACTACGTGAAATAAAGAAAAATCTACAGGGAACCATCAGTGGAGGGGAGGAAGATGGGGTTCAAATTAATGATTTAGAACAAAAGGAAGAAATAAGCATTCAACCAGAACAGCAAGAAGAAAAGAGAATTAAAAAAAAAACAAGGACAGTATAAGGAGCCTCTGGGACATCTCCAAACGTACCAATATCCAAATCTTAGGGGTGCTAGAAGGAGAAGAGGAAGAGCAAGAAATTGAAAACTTACTTGAAAAAATAATGAAAGAAAACTTCCCTAATTTGGCAAAGGAAAAAGACATAAAAGTCTAGGAAGCACAGAGGGTCCCAAACAAGTTGGACCCAAAGAGGACCTACACCAAGACACATCATAATTAAAATGCCAAAGGTTAAAGATAAAAAGAGAATCTGAAAAGCAGAGAGTTGCCTACAAAGGAGTTCCCATAAGACTGTCAGCTGATTTGGTATGTCAGGCACCTGCGTACCAAAAGAAACCCTGCAGGCAAGAAGGGGCTGGCAAGATGTATTCAGGGTAATGAAAAGCAAGGACCTACAACCTAGATTACTCTGTTCAGCAAAGCTGTCATTTAGAATGGAAGGGCAGATAAAGTGCTTCCCAAATAAAGTCAAGTTAAAGGAGTTCATCACCAGGCCCTTATTATATGAAATGTTAAAGGGACCTATTTAAGAAAGAGATCAAAACTATGAACATTAAAATGGCAACAAATTCACATCTATCAACAACTGAATCTTAAAAAAAAAAAACTAAAACAAGCAGAACAAGAACAGAATCATATATATGGAGATCACATGGAGGATTATCAGCAGGAAGGGGAAAAGGGGAGAGTTGGGAAAAAGGTACAGAGAATAAGAAGCATAAATGGTAGGTACAAAATAGACAGGGGAGGTTAAGAATAGTATAGGAAATGGAGAAGCCAAAAAACTGATATGCATGACCCATGGACATGAACTAAGGGGGACATTGCTGGAGGGAAAGGAGGTACCAGGCACAGAGGATAGCAAAGGGGGAACATTTGGGACAACTGGAATAACATAATCAATAAAATATTTTAACACAAAGAAAGGTGGGTGTGCTAGAGAGAGACTGGGCACTGGCTGCCTCCGTTGCCTCTGTGGGGAAAGCCTCCTCCGGACGGGTGTGAGTTCACCCAAGCGGAGCTGAAGAGCTGGCCGGGCGCAGACCCTGCACATGGAAACCACAGGGAGATCAGAAGACGGTAGAACTTAAATGTGTATCTGACCTTGAGGGAGGGAACAGAACTTCCTAAACTCAGAATTGAATAGTAATAATCACAAAAGAAAAGCTTGTCAGATTAAACAAGATAAAACTTATGGAACTTTGAATTAAAAAGAAAAAACTAAATGGCACATAATTCTGAAAAAAATTTTAGCATATAAAATATACACAATATTATTTATTAAGAGCTCACACAGATTAATAACGAAAATATATAATTCAGTAGCTAAATGGCAAAGAAACATGACAAAGCTATGCCCAGAAAAGAATGTAATTCACATACATCACTGGAAATCCAAACGAACACAGTTAAATGAGGAATCGCTTTTTTAATGGAACAAATGAGCGTAAACCTCTTTCCTTTTACTAATATTACCCCACACTGGGGAGAACATGATGCAGCTGGCGTTTTCATACATTGCTAATGACCCTATGAATTAATATAATCTGCTTTTGAAAGGCAGTTTGACACTGTGTACCAAAAATCATGTAAAAGACCCTCTCTGTTTCTTATCCCAGTAATTTCACTTCTGGGGATTTATTTTAAATAAATTATTGGGGAAAATAAACCTTAACACCAAGACATGGCTCACGTGATTTCAGTAGACCCTTGGAAGGACCCGGTGTCTGATGGAGAGGCGTCATTTGAAACGGGGACAAAAAAGGGTTGTCACCGCTGCAGTGCTTGAGGAGGTGCCTTGACTTAGGGGGAAAGAGCAAATCGCGTGTGCAGAGTTGTCTGTATACGCTTTCTGATTGGTTTTTAGCTGTGTATGTGAAAGACTAGACTCAAGGGTCTACACCAAAATGTTAACAATGGTGTGTTAGTTGTGGGATAAAAATTTTAACCCATGTGTCTTCGGAAGAAAAGTTTTTCCTTTAAAATTTACGTAAGACCGAAATGACGACAATAAAGAAATGACTCACTTTTCATCTTTCGTGAAAGAGCTTCGAAGGCACAATCGTGTGGGAGAGCCAGGACCTCCAGGGCCTCGCGTCACGGAACCTCCACGCAGTGACCGTAAATGACGGAGGGGGCGTTCTCAGGGTCCTCACAGTAAGTCACTCTCGGTTTGTTCTGAGGCGGTTTGCACACTTCAGCATTTCCAGCGCATAAAAGTGTTCCTCAGCTTGTGTTTACACGCCCAGCCAGTACGGAGCAGTGTTGTGTGTTTTCAAACACGTGGTAACAGGCGTGTTGTCACCGGAGTAAAGGTTAAAACCTCAAGTGTTCTGTGACTTTGTAACTCGACTCTTTGTAAATAAAGGCGTGGGGCAAAAGTAGGCTTACCTGTGTGAGTGCACGAAATACAGAATTTGTTCTTTTTTATTTATTAATTATTATTTCCATATGAACCACTGTGAACCTACTTTTGCCCCACCTATATAGTTTTGCCTTAAGATCAACATTTGAGGAAGAGTGACCTTGTATTTCTCAATAGTATTTAACATCAAGAACACCTACTTTCCTAATAAAATCCAGAATGTCCACCGTCTCATCTTGATGCAGGATGCTAGTTAAAATGCCGCAGAGGAACCCAGCAGAGGGTAGGGGGACACGGGACGGGTGGCCCGTGTCACGCGGGGCAGAGCAGAGCTGTCCTCCGTTCACCCTGGCTTGATGCCTGTGCTGGTGGCCATAGCTGCTTCATGCCCGGGACACACTTTGTTTTAAGTGCTGTAGATGAAAATATTGGAAATAAGATCGAGTTTTCCCTTCATTTGTATTGCTGGAATTTTGGTCTCATATTTTTCACTTATTCAGATTTGCTTCAAATTTAAAACAGCTTGACACATAAATTTCTCAGAGTAAACAAAAATAGAATGATAAAGAACACGTATAACAGAATTGGTAACTGAGAATGAAAGTGTGATTTGGATTATAAAATTCGTGCTTTAATAAAAGTTCATCAAACAGCGGGTAGCAGGGAAGGAGGTAGAGACCGACTTAAACAAAGAACTCCAGTTAGGGGTGTGGTTCTCTAGTGCTCCTCGTGCTCTGATCTAATGATCAGAAAAGCACTTGCCCTTCAATTCACAAATTAGCGTATTTTCGTGAAATATTAACCTTATTCACGTAGGTTAATTCCTGACTTGGAGGTGAATACCATATGGCATGTTGCTACCCAACAGAGACCGTGCCGCGCACACCGCTCAGGAGCCAGGCACAGAGGTGCCAGAGTGGGGCACTGCAGGCCCGCAGCGGGATGATGCACCCTGGGGTAGAAAGACGCTCCACAGCGGATCCACAAGTTCATGTGTCGTTACAGACCTAGCCTTGTAGGCCATGGCTAGGGCTTCATCCTTTGTTATGAAAAGTCTTTTGTTTCATGGAGTTCAGTTATATTTTCTTTCTTATTTTCAAGTCAAGTATCTAAGGCAAGCCTCCTTTTTTCTATTTATGAAATTTAAAAATGTCCAAAACGTGCTAGAATGCTGTAGTAGTGAGTTGGTTACACAAAAGGAAACTGGATTACATCTGAGTGGAGAACTAGGTTCAAAGGTAAGGACTCAAGGGACCGATCTCTTTCGGGGGTGAATGTAGTTGCAGAGCTATAGACAGCAGTTGCCTGAACAAAGTCGGGGAACTCGGTCACCAGCTCTAGGAAACCCCACGTGCCAGCGCCATTGCCCTCATAGACGCATGGAGCTGGAAGTTCTCCTAAGTCTTGCTCCCTTGCCAGCAAGTGTGAATATCAGAAAATTTTAAAAACCAAAACAAAAGCCAAGTTGTGACTTTTTAGGTAGAATAAGCCAAAACAGTGTAGCGTATACAATAAACAAACAGCGAGCATACAGCCTTTATGGAACTGCGTAGCTGGAATCTAAAGCACCCACTTGCTATTTCGTCCACTTTGAGCTGCAGACCATGTTTTACATTAAATGACGAGTTACGACAGTCGGTCAGGACACTGTCTCTCTGGCGGCTGTAGCACATTGCTTTGTCCAGTACAGCGCTGCTGAAGATCCGCCCAGAGAGGAGGAGCTGGGCAGTAGCCCCCGAAAGGTGAGTGTGCGGAAGGGGTTCTGTGGGTGCCTGCAGCAGCTGGAGGCCCCTCGGTCCCAGTGGTGGGTGTGCCCTGGCCGCGCCACCCGCAACAGCATCACCGCGCTCTGAGCAAAGGCATTGCGTGAATCCCTCGTAGTGACGGGGCCTCCACGCTGAGAGGCAGCCGGGCCGTGGCTGCCTGTCGGGGTCGGAGTCTGTCGGAGGCTCTAGGTACCTTACCAGCATCAGCCGTCGTGTTGAGAGGCCCTTGTCTCTGCATGGCGACCTGACTGCAGATTGCCTGGATGAGGTCAGACTCGTGGGAATGTTCAGTCTCCAAGAAATGGAAAAATGATAATTTTTTTAAAGTGATGAGGTCACAGTGCAAAATAAAATTGGATTTTGTGCTATTACGGTAGCAAGCTCAAGAATATCTGATTGTGTAAGGTGGGATTCTGACCACTGTGTGGACCACTGCACACACCTGATGTGCAGCTCTGTAATTAGGTGACAGAACCAGGAGGCTTCTCATGTCCCCCAAGGGTGCAGGCCTAGTGCACCCGCAGCGGGGGCGGATTTCGCCACTGTGCGGCCACAGACGAATTCTGCCCATCAGTTTTAAGTGTAAGAAGTGTGCGTGCGTGCGTGCGTGTGCGTGCGTGTGATGAAACGGCGAGCACTGGAATTCTTGTTTCTTTCAGGCTGCAGAGGGAGCGTCGCCTCATGAATTCATGGAAGGCGTGGAGGGAGTGGCAGGTGGTTTTATTTACACTATTCAGGGTGAGTCGGCTGGGTGAACGTGGAAAAGCATACTGAATCTCATGTACCTAGCCTTACTCTCTACTTGGACATAAAAGGTAATCTATTTTTTTGTCATTAAAATACAGCTTTATTGGTGTATCATTCACAACCACACAATTTATCCTCTTAAAAGTGTTAATTCGGTGCAGTTAGCGTACCGAGTTCTGCACCCAGCTGCGCTGATTCCAGACCCCCTGCAGCAGCCCGGAAAGAACCCCGGGGCCCATCAGCCGTCATCCTCATTCTGCCTCCCCTGCAGCCCCGACCATCACGCACCTGCTCACAGACCTTAAGTCAGAGATTCGTTTCTGGGTGCTTTGTTCTGCTGGTCTGTGTGTCTGTCTTTGCCCCACAGCTACAGTCTCGGCTGTGTGGCTGTGTGGTGGTACTTGAAATCGGGAAGCGTGGGCCCTCCAGCCCTGTTCTTTTCCCACATTGCTTAGGCTGTTCTGGGTCCCTTGCATTTCCATATGAATTTTAGGGTCAGCTTGTCAATTTCTGCAAAAAAGCCAGCTGGAATTTTGACAGGGGTTGTATTCCCTGTGTGGATCATTTTGGGGAGCATTGCCATTGTAACATCAGGTTTCTGATCCATGAACATGGGGTGTCTTTCCATTTATTTAGGTCCTACTCAGTTCTTTCAGTTAGGCTTTGTGATTTTCAGAGTACAAGTTGTACACTTCTTTTGTTAAATTTATTCTTAAATGCTCACTTTTGGTGCAATTGTAAGTGGAATTTTAAAAATTCATCTTTCCAGATTGTTGATAATGTATG
>VMDR010003299.1:0-74241 GCA_007922815.1 Macrotus californicus
AGCTATAATCCCAGCACTCACAAGTAACTTTTTTTTCTCTAAGCACATAGAACTATTTTCTTTCTGTAGGATCATGACATACATTTTTATGTAGCCAGGTTTTCTGTTAGTTAATATCATGTAAATATTTTTTATTCTAATAATTACTCTTTTACATTATATGTATATATATCAACCCATTTTTACATCAACAGCTTCAGTTATTCTAGAATACACTAACATCTGATTTTCTACATCTTTGTAATTTCCAAATAATATAGTTAACTTACTTTTGTGCGTTCTGCTTTCTTGTTTTAATGAACAAAGGAGTATCCAGTTTTTATGTATTTTCTTGCAGAAGAAAAGCATACAATGTGAGTGGACAAAGAAAACCAGAAACCACTACAGAAAGTTTTTTGTTCTCTGCTACGGCAGTTGAAAGAAAATGTAGGAATTTGATTTCTACTAGCTCTGCTTGCTAAGTTGGGTGTTTATCTCCCTAAACTCTGAAAAGGTGTGTCTGTGTTTCCCTTTGGAGTAGATTCTACGTGTGGTGGAAATGCTGTGTACTTGAAGTGGCTCCAGCTGAGCACACCATCTCTAGCAGAGAAAAACTCCATGCACAGAAAGGGCACACACGCACAAGCTAAACCAGGCCCATCCCAGCCCTTGTGCCCTTTGCCCTCAGACTCTTGGTGCAGATATTTGGATGTACCCGATGTACCTTTTCTGTCTCAGTGACCCCACCTACAAGAGGAAATAGACTGCTTCATTACTAAAATATTTGAAATAACCCCCAAGATATGGAGGTGGGCCCTGATTTAGGCATCTTTTCTCTGGCTAAGTGTTTCTGTTGAACTGATGAATTTTCAATATTCCTTTTAAGGGCATTGAAGGACAGACTTCATATGCTCCATGCCAACCCAGTTCATGGAAATCAAGACTTTAAGAAAATGTAGCGTTACATTTGGAGCCTGGATGAATGCCCTCCTAAAACATTTTTTGGCCTGCCTAAAAATGCAATTTCTGGAATAATCAGATATGCAACTGCTTAAAAAAGCACTCCTTTATTTTATACTTGTGTTTCTTTCTATGTGACGATAAGAGAAAAAGAAAAATGACAACTTACTTTCATAGCAAACTGGATACATGTCTTTTCATCAACTTGATACGAGACACAAAGCATGAACAAACCGAGATAGGCCACTAAGCAGACCTGCAACAGAGAACAAGCAAGAGAGGCCGTGATCAGGGTGAGCTGTGCATTCTGATGGCAGCAATCTCTGTCTCCCTCCAGCAACCTCCTCATTCTCAAGGTGTTCATTTCATGTGCTTATCTTTATTTGCTATTTTTCTCAGTTTTAAAAATAGTAAAATCAAATTATTTTAATTTAGCCAGTATTTATTAAGTCCTTTCGATGTGCCAGGTGCTACGCAAGGTCCTTCGGAGTATCCAATGATGAATAAAAGTTCCTCAACGTCAGTAAGCGTACAGCCCAGTCCAGGCCAAGATAAGTATACACACACTATTCTGAAGCAGGGCATTATATGTCGGATGCTATTCAGAGACGCACAAAAAGGGAAGAAATAACATTAAGCTAGGCAATTAAAAAGGGCTTCACTAAAGAGGTAGATTCGACATGGTCCTTGAAAGGGATGAAGATAATAATCACGATCACTAACATTTACTGAATACTTACTTTGTGCCGGGGCCCTAGCTTTCTTCATATGATTATCACAAGCCCCTATTAAGTAGGTGCTATTATGATCGTCACATCATAAACAAAGAAACAGAAGTGCAAAGCTAGTAAGTAACGGGACTGGCACTCAGACCAGGTAGCTTGAGTGAAACAGCATGAGCAATAGTACAAAGGCAGGGCCGCACAAATTGTGTGGACAGAACAGCCAGTATGCACCGAAAGTTAAAATAACAAAATACAGAGCCACCTGGAAAAAATACTAAAATATATAGAACTACCAGAAAAGGTAGGTTGAAAATCTGGCATTGTAGGAGTTATTTAGTAAGTGGTGGGGCTCCCTTGAAAAATTTTGAGCAGAAAAGTCATATGATTCAAACTACATTCCAGGCTCTGGCCTGGTAGCTCAGTTGGTTAGAGCATCATCCCAATATGCCAAGGTTTCAGGTTTGATCCCCATTGAGGGCACACACAAGAAGTAACCAATGAATACCTAAGTAAGTGGAACAACAAATCTATGTTTTTCTCTCTCTCCCTGCCCTCCTTCATCCCTTTCTCAAATCAATAAATAAAAAAGTTCTTTTTTTTTAAAAAAAAGACATGTAGTGGTGTGGGATTGCCTGAGGGAGAAATGGGGGCTGGGCGGAGGGGGGCAAGAGGGAAAAATTGGGACAACTGTAATAACATAATCAATAAAATATTTTTTTAAAAAGACATGTTTCAGGAAAATAAGCAGCGGTGTTAGGTGGGTTAGCAGTGAGAACATCAGGATATTATTTTACCAAAGCAAGGTTCTTATACCAGATGGGCCAGTGCTCAAGTGGTGGCAGTCAAAGTCAGAGAAAGAGGCAGAACAGAAAAGTGTAGCAAAAGCAGGATCTGTGCATCTTGGCCATAGCATGATGGGAGAGCAGTGGAGAGGGAGAAATAGAAAGCAATTTCCAAGTTCTTGAGCGACAGTGATGGTAGGAGAGGGGATGTGATCAGCTGGAAGAAGGATGGCCAGAGGAATGGCAACTTAGAGAAAAAAGATACAGATTTTCTTTTTAGTGCACTGTTGTTGTTTTTTCAAACTGTGGTGTAGAGTTTCTAATCAAAGCGTTATCTATTCACACTCAATTTTGGAAACCCTAAAATGTTGCTAAGTTCTACTTTAAGATACAAAACATAAGCAACAGTCTTGCATTTTCTGATAAGTACAGTTTTCCTAGAGATGTTGGAAGGGTGACTAAGAGTCACTTAGCAAGTCATTAAATGGCTGGTTTGGAGGTATTTACCATTCCTACCCCGGAGGCCAGCATCAGGCCAAAGACCATCCCAGCGAGGGTGGTAGAATTGTTTAATTACAAGCCGACATAGCATTTTAAGGTAGCACCTCTGTCCTATTCTTCCCTTGATTACAAAATCAGTAAGTTGCTCGTGCCCTACTGGGTTCCCAAGTTGAGAGCTGTTCAGGTTTCTACTGGGCCGTGAAGCTGAAAGCCAAGCCTTCTTTAGAAGAGACTATTTGCAAGGTTTCCCATCAGGACTAGCGGGATGTCCTGACAGCCGTCCATAGATAACATTCCCAGTGGAGAGACCCGGACTGAAAATATGTGAGCATGGCATGGACTGGAGAAGTCTGAGTAGAAAGCAAAGCAGGTAGAACCCAAGGAGGCAGGGTTTCAGCAGAGCCCTGGAAGATTTGGAAATAAGGATTCTGGAGTTGTTTGTGTAGCCCACAACATGGGTGATGTTTCCAAGTCCGGGATGAAGTTCTTTCTCAAAACTCATTTTTTAAAAATATCTAACTCAGGTATATGTCTGACAAGGACTGTAAGGGCCTGGTATGTATTCTCACATTAAGAATTTACAGAACAGAAACAATGAAAAAAAGATCTTCTTTTTGTTTGTTGGCAACCAACCAGATGGAGGCTTCTAAAGCTGTTTCTATGGGGATTGTTAAAGCCCTAAGCATGTGCCTGTGCTCGGCGTTAGTGTCTGTCTGCAGGTGCATGAGGTCAGGCTCTCTCCCACGTAACTGTCTTTGTCCCCCGAGGCTGCTGTGCCGAAGTTGGCAATTGCCAAGACTTTTTTCTTTGTATTTATGAGAGATACATTCCAATAATCAGGCCTCACTGACTAGCATCTTAGAAATCTGACTCTGTGCCTTGCTTGAACAAAATTTCCCACTTCAGTAGAATCCACTTCTTTATAGCCTTAACCTAGGCTGATTTCCAGCAAGAAGTCATACAGGAGCATGTGACCTCATTGTAGAGGATTTCACTTAGTCAATAGACTGAACTTTTTTGAGGGCATTCAATAGCCAGACCCTGTGCACGGCTCTGGGAATTGAGAAGTGAAAAGACAGTCTGAGTCTTTGAGAAGCTCTCGGCCAGTGGGGAAGGAGAGAAGGTTGAAGTTTCAATACTGTGTAAGTGCTAGGACTCTGTCTGTTGTAATACACAGACGAGGTGATTAACCACAGGATAACTTGGGAAATTTCCGAGAGGAAGATGGGTTTTTCAGAATAAGAAGAAATTAGCTAGAAGAAGGAGGTGAGGAAGAGTAGAGAGAATAGTAATAGATACAAAAGCATGGAGGAAACACAGAACAAACATTTGAAAACTTCTGCAGCTCCAGTTCAGAGGATGAAAGAAGAGTAGGCAAAGATGTGCTCACAGAGATGGACAGGAAGCAGAGCACGGAGGACTTTTATTTCATTTGAAGCAAGGGAAGGGTGTGATTGACTTTGCCTTTTCAAATGGTCCTTCTGGCTGTGAAGAACAGATTGGGAAGAGATTAGCTAGGCGGCTGCTCATCTATGGAGAAATGATGAGTGCCCAACTCAGGTAGCACTAGGGAGAGAGGGTGGGTGTGCTTGAGTGACAGGAAGGAAGCAGAATGCACAGGCTCTAGGGACTGACTAGACATGAGGACCGAAGGAGAGGGAAAGGTCAGGGAGGTGCTGGCTATTTGACTTGAGCTGCCAAGTGGATGGTGTTGACAATTAATAAGACACGAGATACAAGAGGAGGAGCAGAATGGGAGTGGGAAAGGATGCTGCCCACATGGACTCAAAGCTCAGCCACCAGGGCCCAGAACTCAGGAAAGAGTATTGTGCTGGAGGGAAGCATTTCTTAGTCATCAGCATATGTAAAGCAATTGAAATAATCAGAAACTCTGCACCATCCGCAGAGTCTAGTGAAACAGAAAAGGGCCAAGGAAGTCACCCAATTATGGAGAACCTTTGACTCTTCTGAACAGAAAGCACCTCAAATACATTTCTTATACTTTGGGTTGTATGCCATGACATGTCTAAATACTATGAAAACTCATCATCCTTTTGGATTTTTAAAAATTTCACTTCTAGGTCTTTGTGTAGGTATTTGCTATAAAGCCTGATTAATTCAACATGTTGCAATTTCTTAGCCTTTTTCTAGGGCTCAATAGGATATAGGAGTGGGTATTTCATTTTTTTACCTACAGTTTTGCATGATAAAGCAATGCTTCTTTATCAGAGGATTTATTGGAGGGTGAAGGTAAATACCTTCTGGAAGAGTATTTATTGAATACTTAGAAATGAAGTCTTTATGGCCATGGCGAGGAAACCAGATTTCTTGCCGCAGACTAAGGGTCTTGTTTCCTGAGCTAGCAAGACTTGGATGCATCAGGAAGACAGGGTGTTCTGGCTTCCCAGGCAGGGCAGGGAGAACTCATGGGAATGAGACGTGATACCTGCCAAGCCTATCTGAACAACATGCCTGGATTCTGGGCCAGAGCTTCCATTAGGTATGGTGAGGTGAAGCCCATGGGACAGGAAAAAGGCAGTTATGTAAGGTTTCCAAGAAGGCATTTGTTGGACCAAGCCTGGGGCAGACAGGTGGTGTCGCTGAGGCCAAAGCCAAATGGGAACTGGGTGACATTAGGAAAACTAGTGCTGAAAGGGCAGCAAGCCTCTGAGAGTTTGCTAAGATTCGGTTCATGTACAGAGGCATAATCATGTCGCAAAGAAACACTTGATATGCTTTTGAATAGAAAAGAGAAAGTGCTAATCACCATCATTTGTAACCTACTTTGGGATGCACGTTTCTACAAGTTGTTTAGTGTAAAGAGAAAACCTAAGTCTGAAATGCTACATGCTGTTGAAAGTATTCTTTGTCTGCTTAGAGTGAAGATTGCATTCTCTCTTGAGTAAGAAAGTTAAACCGAGTTGAAATGTTCTCTGAATGTGAAGTCCATTTGTAGATGTCCGAGTCCAGAGTCTTGTCACACGTTGTCTTTGTGTTTGTTATTGGCCTGTTGTACCTACAGTGGTATCTTTGGAGGGTTGGTATTATGAATAAAAGGTGAACACTGTACCAGTATCTGGGAGATTTACCTACATATTATTCTTTCTTTTTCATTTTGGCCACGCTAGCAGGTATCACCCTTAAATATTCTGTGATATTTACTTCTCTCGGTGTCATATGTATTTATATTCTGGTCTTGTGACATTCACACAACCTCCAATTTATTTGCTTTCTCCTTTTTGTTGTCAACGGAGCTGCTTGACAGGGCTGTCTGGGAAGTACAACCGTCCCCTGTCAAATGCCTTTCAAAGTTTCTCTCTTTCTTCATCTCCACCCCCTACCTCCTCGCTGTTTGTGTACCTGATATGTGACTCTATTTCTGTAAGTTAATGAACTTTCACCTTTGTATTTAAAGTGCTTTAATTCAGTCAATATCTTAACAAGACAAACTCTCTTCTCATGTTTGTACAACCCACTGATCAACAAGAGACCCAGCAGAGCTGTAAATGTTTCTCAAGAGAATTCCTATGGATTTTCATCTGCTTAATAGAATTTAAGCGAGACTGTTAGAAATCATTTTCAACAAACTTTCAGTATATTGCGGTCCGTCAGCTGAACACAGTCTCTCTCAGGAGGATTACTGGTTAACATACACTGTGCCGGAGATTTAAACAATGCACAGAAGAACAGTTCATGAGGGTCTATTAAAGGCTGTTCATTGGATCAAAAATTCAGAAGGATGGGAGAGAGTATTTTAGCATAACTAAGCATTTTTACCGGATTCTCACTGCCACCTTCTATGGCAAGACAAAGTCTAGGCCACTGGTCGAGGAGCACTTGAAGGGCTTAACAAGGTAGAAACTACCCCATCCCCAGAATCTCTGACCAAGTCGGTCTGGGGTAGGGACCTGGAATTTGCATTTCTAACAAATTCTTGGGTAGTGCTGATGCTGCTGGTCCTGAGGCCACACTTTGAGAACCACTAGCCTTAGCTAAAAACAGTCTTCTAAATGCTGATGCCTGGTGTAGCGTTTATCTGAATGGTTAGGGGTCTAGATTAAAACTCTGACTAGTGGAGTTTCCTATGGATGGACTTAGTTTCCCCAGGAAGAAATTCAGTCTTTGGTATTCTAGAAGTCCTTAAAATTGGGTGGAACCTTTTGTCTTCATTGCTATTTAAACATGATCTCATTCGAGAGCCGGTAGCCTCCATGTGTCTGGTTGGTGGTTTGGGAAGAATCTCTCGATCCTCAGTCAGTGTGTGTGATGTGACATTCTGCTGCTGTTGACAGGCATTGCTCACTCAACCCCAAGCCAAAGCAAAGCAGTCGCCTCCAACACTGGACCACCGGTACAGTGCTGTGCGGGGAAATGTTTAACAGCCGGATGCAGGGACAGGAGCTGATATTTGTAGCATGGCTGATATGAAGCTACCAACATCAAGTCACTGAGTACAGAGCTGGGAAGAGACGTCATAATTGGCTTTCACAAACTCATCGGAGATACTCTAGTGCACCCCTGCACTGCTACCACATCTTCTACCTCCTCTGAGTCTCTTCTCTTACAGAAGCATCTGGTGCCAAATGAGATTAGTTTGTGATTACAGTCGCGCCCCCTTATCCGCAAGGAATAGCTTCCAAGACCCCCAGTGGATGCCTGAAACCATGGGTAGCACCAAACCCTAATATATACTATGTCTTTCCCTACAAATTCATACATACGATAAAGTTTAATTTTTAAATTAGGAACAATAATAAATGAATAATAATAACTGATTGAACAATTATAATATACTGTGTATTATAGTATGGACCACTGTATAATAGAACAGTTATAACATACTGTAATAAAAGTTAGTGAATGTGGTCTCTCTCTCAGCAAACTAGCATGAATTTCTCTTTCCTTCACAATTCCGTGGATAGATTTCTTCTTACCACAAATCATAGCAGCCTCATACAGTTTTTTTCTTTCCTTATTAAGTCAAGAACTCACATATTCTCACTTTAAAGGAAACCCTTTATAGCTCCTCTTTGGCGTATCCGAGTTGTCAGCATCACTACTCTTGTTTGGGGCTGTTATTAAGAAAAATAAGGGTCACTTGAACACAAGCACTGCGACACCACAACAGTTGATCTGATAACCCAGACAGTGCCTAAGTGACTAATGGGTGGGGAGTGTCTGCAGCGTGGAAACGCTGGACAAAGGGATGATTCACATCCCAGGCAGAAAGGAGTGGAACGCCATGAGATTTCATCATTCTGCTCAGAACTGCACCCAATTGAAAACTTATGAATTGTTTATTTTTGGAAGTTCACATTTAATATTTGCAGACTGGCATTGCCCATGGGTACCTGAAACCATGGAAACTGGAATCACAGACAAGAGGGATTGCTGTACATGGCAGGGATTAAACTAAGCATTCTCTGTAGCGTATCCTCTTTGATCGTCATATAAATCCTATGGGGTAATTGCTATTATTAGCCCTACTTTATAGGTGAGGAAACTAAAGCTCAGAAAGGTTTTATGCTCAAGATCACATAGCAAATACAGGGCTGATGGCTGGACCTGTCAAAGCACAAAGCCTATCTCTTAACCATTACATGGCCTGGCCATCTCCCTGGTGGAGTTCTGACAGCCCTGTCAGTGAAGTGAGAAGTGCAGAGGTCTGGAGGCTATTCCATCATCTGCTCCTCTTCTGTGTTCCACGGCTCGAAGCACCACTTTGGGGACTGAGTGTAAAAATCGGTGTTTGAGGTCCACACACCTGTCTAAGCTGCAGGAAGGTGACACGGTCTTTGAGACTCAGCCTCATCATATAGAAAATGGAGAAAATAATACTTCGCTTCTAATTTAAGGATCATAAATAATGTGCCTGGAATTATAGTTGGTATTATTTTTTCCATCTCATATGACCTCAAACTGTGCTAGTATACCTTACTCTGAAATCTGAGCTGAAATAAATAATATATGTTAGTGTAGGCCTCTATCACATCTTAGGAATAATCTCATTCTGTTCATTTAACAAATATTCATTGTGTACCTACCACAACGTACCAGCTTCTCTCTGAGGCTCTGGAGATACTGCAGTTAACAAAAGGGACAAAGATCACACTACCTTCACGGGGCCAGCACTTTAGAGGGGAGAGGTAGACCACAAACAAATCAGTAGATGCATGTCAGTTGTTGGGAAGAGCTACGGAGAACATGGCATTTATCATCATAGCTTCTTCCCCCCCCCAAATAATATATAGTAATTAGGGAAATACAAACAATTAAGTCCTTAAAATGATTTGTTCCCCCCAATAAAATAAATTGGTAATGCCAGCAACACCATAAAAAAAAAAAAAAGATGGTGGACTCACACTTGTTTCTTACGAGAGCCTTGCTGGTTCTGTTATTTCAACAACACATCACTCTTAGTTATCTCAGATCTACCTGCCTCAGAGAAGTGGCAACAGAGGGTAACTATATAAAGTTTTACAGCAAAGTGGGCCACATACCTATATACAGAGACTGAGGAGATACATCTTAGCTCTGGCTCTGACAGACCTGGGTTCAAAACCCATCTCCACCACTTTTCATTGTTGGCCTTGGACAAGTTAACCTCTTTGGGACGCAGTTCCATCATCAGTGGGATGATAACAACAATGCCTACTTCATGTGTCGCTGTGAGGGTTACATAAGACAGCACGTGTAAAGGGCTTAGGGTAGCACCCAGCACGTGTGAGGTGGTCACCACACATTTGTCAGATGAATAAGTGAGCTCTTTCATTCAGTGGCTCGGGCTACTTTTGCTTTCATAGCAAGGACCACTTTTCAGAAATCTTTCCAATGATGTTGACATAAATAGTTTGCAAACACTTAAGAGTTATAAAACTTCTTTTTCCGCTTCTTCTTCTTTCTGCTACAAGCCTATTTATTATCTACTACCCAGGAAATGCCAATCTTGGTAACCATGTCACACTGTGTATGTCTCTCTGATTACACTATTGTGGTTTGACAAAGACAAGCATTCAATTTCTGGGAAAAAAAAATGCTGTTCAACTAAAAATGTTTTCTGTCCATAGCAGATCCAAAATTAATATTACTTTTCCATTAAAAGCATAATTGTTTCAGCCAAACCAAGTGCACAGATATTAATGGGAAATTCCAAAAGTAATAGCCATGTAAATCCAAAGATTCAAAATCAACCGAAGAATCTATGGCAGAGTTGGCCATCAAGCTCAGGAAGGAGACCAACTATCTGTCTCTAAACTTTACAGACATTAATGTACAGGCATTAGAACCCAGGGCACTAATTATAATTTAAACATTTTTTTCTTGGTTTTTATTCAACGAAGCTCAAAGTAGTAGCTTATTTTCCACTACAAACAAAACTACAGCTAGCAACTTTTGCTTAGAGTCGTTTTGCTTGGCTTATCATATATTAGGAAGATATTCAATTTGCCTAGAGCTTCACAGTTTTACTCTTTCTTTTTTCTTTAGAGTAGAAATTGTGGACAGAGAGCGCTAGGGCAGAAATGCTTCCTTCATCCAGGGACTAAGTTCCACCTGGCCCAGGAAGAGTTTGGGCCACGACACACACCCCATCTATGCATTTCCACATCTCTCCATGGGGGTTGGAGAGAACACTTTGTAATGTTTACTTTGCAAACAACGACCTCAGAGATTTTTTTTAAAGCTAGTAGAGATCCAGGTGAGAATATGTCCGTGAAAAGGGAATTCTAGACGACGAATTCTGTCCCAGAAAATTGTTTCTTTTCAGTGTCTAAAGGGAAAAGACACTTGTTCCACCACACCTAGGTTTATAATATCCATCTATAATATCTACTCAGCCTTTTTCTCCTCCTATTGTTATCATTACCCTTTTGACTGCGGAGTTGACCCCTGACAATTTCCACGTCTGATTACTGTAAGTGTATGGGACTTTCACATGAGTGTGCAAAGACATTCAGAGTGATGCAAAATAAATTATTTATGTGATACTAATTGAACTGAAAAACAAAAGCGGGCCTATTGTTACTTAGACCTTTGCTAAATCCGGATCTCTTTGGGGAATAAATGGTAAAAATAAAATTCCCAAGAATTTATGAGGCGGTTCTTAAGGAAAGCATTGCTCACACGACTGCCAGCTGCGAGAGCACACCCACCTGCCCTGCGGCGGTGAGAGGCCTGCTGGGCTGCTGAGGAAGGCAAGCAGCACTTATACACAGGGCCGAAACACTTGGTAGGGCAACATGCATCCTTTCTGTCTCAACGTGGTGGGTTTCATCATGATTTCAAACCGTCCCCCGACCAGAAATATACAGACTTTTCTCACATCTGCGGGGGATTAGTTCTGGGACCCTCGCAGACACTGAAATCTGTAGATGCTCGAGTCCCTTACGTAAAGCAGCATAGTACCTGCACATAACCTACACACATCCACCTGTGTGACATACACCATTTCTAGATGACTTGTTACACCTAACCCAATCAAGTACTATGTAAATAGCCGCTGTACTGTATTGTTTGGGAATAATGACAAGAAAAAAGTCCACACGTGTTCAGTACAGAAGCAACCATCATGGGCCTAGCTATACATACATGCCAGCAACACCGTAATGTTTTTCAAATATTTTTGATCTGGTATATACATATACAATTTTGATTTCTATATATATATTACATATCTTTTTATATATGATATGTATCTTCAATTTTCTTAACCAGTGTTGCACTGTAATTTGCATTGCCCTGCAGTTTAGGAAGAGCTGTTGTGCAAGCACAGAAGGAGTGGGAAGGAAAATGTGCTTGTCATGTGGCCGCGCTGTTTCTCAGCACACGCTCTGCATTGCAGATGATCACTTGTATCTCATATGTTGCTTTCTAAGATAGGAGAAAACTATCTTGTTGGAACTGATAAAAAGAAGTTGAAACTTGTGACCAGCAGCCAGATTAAGGAAGTGTGAATCCCCCAAATCCTATGAATATAGTGTGCTTTCCTTGATGTTCCTGCCAGAGTAAAGCTGGAGAGCCGAGGACATCTGTAAGAGATGTAGCAGCACAGAGCTGCTACAATTTATAAGTTCCAAACCCTTGCTTGAAAATCATTGCGAATAGCTCACATTTTAAATCAGTGAATCTCACAACTGTTTCTTCAACTCACAGAAAACTGAGGAAAATCTGACGACTATCCTGGGGTATGACTTATCATAGAGGCAGTCAAGTAGAATTCCTTTGGTTTGGTCTTATTTTAATACTGTGACAGATTTGTATATCCATGTTAAGTTTCATATTTTATGGGAACTGAGGGGAATTACTGCAATTACACCCTCAAAAGACAATAAGCACAAACAACAGAATTGTGAAGTAATTAGGTTGGTTGAGGATGAAAACTGAGCCAGAGAGTCATAAGACATGAATTGTGCTTTGACCTAAAATGTCTTTTAGTTCTTTATCCTTCACTCCGGGTACTCCGCCTCCAATCATTTTGGATCCAGTACTATTTATTCTTCAAACCCTGCTCAAGGATTTCCTCTATCTAGGAAGACTACCTTTTGTGCATTGCCATTTTATATGCATTACCTCATTTATTCCCTAAATGCAGTAAGTAAAAAAATTATCCCATTCTATAGAAAACTGTGACTCAGAGAGGTTAAGAAATTTGCAAGTTGATTCAAAGACTTTTTAAAGCATCATGAAATTTTATTTATGCATAATATTAAGGACCAAATGATGTGAAACCCTTCCTTCGGTAAAACAATTTAAAATACTCTGAGCTTCTAGAAGTGAAAAGATGGAGTAGAGACAAGAACATAAAGGTAGGACCTTCGAAAGGCAACACCTTCCATGACCACAAAACCAGTCACACTGAACATCATCAAGAAAATGGCTCTGTCTCAGCTGATGGTGGGGTGAGGGTTTTGAGGGTTTTCCACCATTTGAATAGTCCTGGAACTCTTCAGATGAGAAAGTGGAAAGTAACGTGAAAACGATCCTGAGGAAGAAACACTGGTTTTTTTTCAACAAGTAAGTTGTAGGGGAGGAAGAGGGAGGGACTGCGAAAGAGAGGACAGGAAGGATAGAGAAGGGTAAATCTTTGAGTAAAGAAGACATAAGAAATATATGAACCAATTACAGTTTATATATCTTATTGAGATCCTGATTTTGACACACTATGAAGAAATATTCATGAGTTAATCATAGATATTTGAACACTGATTTGATCCTATTAAGGAACTGTTAACTTGTTAGGTGTGATTGGGATTTGATTATTTTTAGTCTTCATTTCTTGACTTACAGAGTGAAATATTTATGGGTGAAATGATATAATATAGGGAATTTACTTCAAAATAATCCATTGCGTGATGTATGGGTGTGGATGGAACGTAGGCGTGTACAAGTGAAGTGAGATTGATCATAAGTTAATAGTTATTGAAGCTGGGTAATGAGAAAATGGGGTTAATTATATTATCAACTTCTGTGTAGCTTGAATACTATCTAGTAGCTACACCGAATTATCACAGATAAAGCCTCTTGGAAAATAAATTCACAAACCAATTATAGAGACACATGAAGAAGCAGCTCATTAATGAAGGCTGGCGTATAACCATGTGTGCGTGTTCTCTCTCTTTCAGAATTAATGCCACGGGAATTTCAAATGATAGAACCAATAAATAAATGGAGCCTATAAAAAGTATATTCAAAATACGGTCACAAAAGAAGGAATTGAAGACATGAATAAAGAAGAGGACACTTTAAAACACCAGGGATATGTTCAAAAACAGCAAAATATAAGTTCTAGAAATAAAAAATAAAATTATTGGAGTTAAAAACTCAATGGACATGTATAGGCAGATTAAACAACTGAAAATGGGAATAGTGAACTAGAAGATAACTCTGAAAAACTAATCCAAAATACAGCACAGAGAAATGGAGAAATAAATCATAAGAAAGAGGTTAAGAAAAGAGAAGATGATGTAAGCCCAAACATACATCTGATAGCAATTCCAAAGAGACTAAAAAGAGACAGGTGATGTTTGAAAAAATACATATAAATTTTTCAAATGTTTCAAATATTCTAAAATTTTTTCAGAATTCATGAAAGACATAAAAATCTTAGATTCAGGAAACATAAGTCTCCAGTAAGACAGTAAGATAAATAAAAAGAAACTCCATATTTAGACACGTTGTAGCTAAACTGTAGAACATTGTAGAATATCAAATAAATGAAGACATATTTTCTCTCATGTAAAGAAAGTACAAATCAAAAAAAATAGCAAAGGTATTCTTGGATCTTAAAAGCCAATTCTAAAATACATACGGTTAAGACTGATAGAGACAGGACTTCCGGCCACGATGGAGGCATAGGTAGACACACTGTGCCTCCTCGCACAACCAAAAGAAGGACAACAACAAATTTTAAAACAAAAAACAACCAGAACTGACAGAAAATTGAACTGTATGGAAGTCCGACAACCAAGAAATTAAGAAACATACATCCAGACCGGTAGGAGGGGCGGAGAGGACTCGCATGGTGGGATGGTGGCTGGCAGATCCGGGAAAGGCGTGGCTGGCCGGGAGAAGTGGCGGCGGTGGACCGGGTGTCCCACTCCCTCGTGAGGATAAACCGGGAGGAACAACTGGGGAGCGAGACAGACCCTGCAACCCAGAGTTCTAGCTGGGGAAATAAAGCCTCAAAGCCTCTGATTGAAAGCTCCTGTGGGGGTTGAGGCCACAGCGGCAGCAGCGGGAGAAACCCCCGGACTCACAGGAGAGCTCGTTGGAGAGACCCACAGGGTCCTAGAGCATACACAAGCCCTCCCACTGGGAATCAGCACCGGAACCAGCACCAGAAGGGCCCAATTTGACTGTGGGTGGCACAGAGGGTCACTAAAGGCCGGCAGAGAGCGGAGCAACCGCCATTGTTCCCTCTCGGCCCCCTCCCCCACAAACAGCATCACTACCCAGCGACGTGGCCACCCTGTCCTGGTGAACACCTAAGGCTCCACCCCTTACTACGTAACAGGCGCGCCAAGACAACAAAAATGGCCCAAATGAAAGAACAGATCAAAGCTCCACAAAAAATACAACTAAGCGACGAAGAGATAGCCAACCTATCAGATGCACAGTTCAAAACACTGGTAATTAGGATGCTCACAGACTTGGTTGAATTTGGTCGCAAATTAGATGAACAAATGAAGGATACGATAAGGGAAATGAAGAAAAATGTACAGGGAACCAACAGTGAGGGGAAGAAAAATGGGACTCAAATCAATGGTGTAGACCAGAAGAAAGAAAGAAACATTAAAGTACAACACAATGAAGAAATAAGAATTCAGAAAAATGAGGAACCTCCAGGATGTCTTTAAAAGTTCCAATATCCGAATCATAGGGGTGCCAGAAGGAGAAGAGGGACAGAAGGGAATTGAAAACTTATTTGAACAAATAATGAAGGAGAACTTCCCAAATCTGGCAAAGGAAATAGACTTCCAGGGAGTCCAGGAAGCTCAGAGAGTCCCAAAGAAGTTAGACCCAAGGAGGAACACACCAAGGCACATCATAATTACATTTCCTAAGATGAAAGATAAAGAGAAAATCTTAAAAGCAGCAAGAGAAAAGGAGACAGTAACCTACAAAGGAGTGCCCATCAGACTGTCAGCTGATTTCTCAAAAGAAACCTTACAGGCAAGAAGGGGCTGGCAAGAAGAATTCCAAGCCATGAAAGGCAAGGACCTACATCCAAAATTACTCTATCCAGCAAAGCGTTCATTTAGAATGGAAGGGCAGATAAAGTGCTTCCCAGATAAGGTCAAGTTCAAGGAGTTCATCATCACCAAGCCCTTATATGAAATGTTGAAGGGACTTATCTAAGAAAAAGAAGATAAAAAATAGGAACAGTAAAATGACAACAAACTCACAGCTATTAACAACTGAACCTAAAACAGAAACAAAAACAAACTAAGCAGACAACTAGAACAGGAACAGAATCACAGAAACGGAGATCACACAGAGGGTTATCATCAGGGGGGTGGGTGGGGAGAGGGGAAAAGGTACAGGGAATAAGTAGAATAAATGGTAGCTAGAAGATAGACAGGGGGAGGTTAAGAATAGTATAGGAAAGGTAGAAGCCAAAGAACTCATATATATGACCCATGGACATGAACTAAGGAGGGGGAGTGTGGGGGGAAGGGGTGTGCAGGGCGGGCGGGTGGGGAGGAGATGGGACAACTGTAATAGCATAATCAATAAAATATATTTACAAAAAAAAAGACTGACAGAGACATTTTGTAGAAGAATAAGGGGGTTGGGGAGGAGAGGGAGTGGGTTCTTGTGCTATCACCGTTATACAAGGCGCGTTACAGTATTGTTTTTTTTATCCTCCCCTGGGGACATTTTTTTTTTTTCATTGCTTTTGGATAGAGAGGAAGGGAGATAGGAAGGGATAGAAAGAAACATTGATGTGAGAGAGAAACTGATTAGCTGCCACCAGAACACGTGTCTGGCCCCCAGGACGGCACCTGGACCAAGAATCTTTGCTTGGACCACAACCCAGGCATATCTGTGATGGAGAATCAAGCCACAACCCCTTGGTTACAGGAGGATGTTCCAACCACCTGAGCCACACCGACCAGGTCATAGTGCTGTTTTAATTTAGATAATGTGATATTGGCACAGTCATAGACAAAGCAATTAAGTTGAAGAGAATCACAAACACAGTCCTCAAATCTAATATGGAAACTTTGATAGATGATAAATGGGCATAGCAGTTCAGTATAGAAAGGATCGATTATTTATTAAATGGTACTAGAAAAATTAACAATGCTTAAAAGAAAAAACAAAATATGGACACTACCTCACATCACATGCAAAAAATTAGACCCCTTAGATTAAAAATATAAATACAAAAGCAAAAATTCAAAATTATTAGAAAATGATATAAAAATAATTTATGATCTTGGGATAGGAAGAGATTTATTTAAAATATTTCAAAGCACATATCATAAAAAGATTGATCAATATAAATACAGTGAAATTAAATCTTTTTCCCACAAAGTGACCATAAACTTAAAGTAAAAGACATGGTACCAACTAGGAAAACACATTTGCAGCACCTAACACCAAGGAAGTTAAGTAACAAAGACAGCAAGTCCCATAACTCACTAAGTAAGAGAGAAATCACCACTAGAAAATATTTGCTAATTAATTAAATGATAGAAAACACAATAGAATGGGCAGTAAACATTAAAAATATGTTCAACCTGAGCAGTAAGCAAAAAAACGTAACTTAAAACAAGATATCACTGCACACAAATAAAATACGCAAAAACTAAAATTGTCTGACATTATGGATGTTGGCAAGTATGTGCAATCAGTGGGAACCCTGACATACTCACAGTGGGAGTACGGGTTAATACCGCTTTGGGTTTGTGGTACTGGTCAGTCAATATGTAGTAAGTTGAAAGTCCTAGGAATATGCACTAAAGGAACTGAAATATCTGCACAGGAAGCCATGGAATAGAATGTTAATTGCAAAACTGTTTATAATTGCAAAAAGAATCTTTTTGAAAACAGCCTAAATTTTCATCAACGGGAGAATGAATAATTATTGTATATTCCTATAATGAAATATAGTATAGCAAAAATGAATAAATGGTATCCATGTACTATTATAAATAAATCTCAAAAACAATGAGCAAAGCCCTGACTGGTGTATCTTGGTTGGTTGGGCGTCATCCTGCAAAACGAAAGGTTGACAATTTGATTCCAATCAGGGCACATGCAAGAGGCAACCAACCGATGTTTCTCTCCTTCTCTTTCTCCCTCCCTTCCCCTCTCTCTGAGAATAAATAAATAAAATAAAAACAAAAACAATGTGTAAAAATATTATACTACAATTTTTATACAATTTAAAACATGTTAAACTATACTAGCTATTGGTTATGAATATATATCAATTCAAAAATAAGGAGATATGCATAGGCATGATGAATACCAAATTCAGGGTAGCAGATACCTCCAGAGAAAGAAGGGTAGTGGAGTAGGAGAATATGATTGAGAAAGGAAACAGGCGACTTCAATGTATTGTATTTTCTTCCTTTAAAAAGACATTTATGGCAAAATATTAAAACTTGACAAACCTATGTATAAGTAGGAGGTTGTTTTATTATTCTCTATATAGACTACGATAGACTTAGAAATTCTCATAATTAAAAATAATCATAGAACTGCCCATGCTTATTCAAACCCTCATAAAAATGAAAATAAAAATCGCAACCAAAATTTTTTCAAAATGGCTACAAGTGGGTAGATCCAGGAGTCCATCCACATTAGTTTTACTCCAAAGCTGGAGCCTCTCCTTGCTCTTTCTGGTCCTTCCCAGACAGGATTCATTACACCCTCACCGGGCTGTCCCCTCCTCCCTCCGCCCCCCCCCCCGGGCACCACTTTAGTCCTTGGCTTTTTAAACTGCAGTTAGTTGTAGGTGTGTGTCTTCTCCCAGATGCTGAGCTCCTGGGGGCTCCGCAGTGGCATGGGGAAAGACCAAGGGAGGCCGGTTACGATGTGAAAAGTTTCTGTCCTACTTGTAAGCAAGTACTCTTTCTTTTAGAGGGTTCTGTTCTGTCTCCTATCAGCAGCCCTAACTCACTCCTGCGGTGACTTATCTGAAACTAACCGTCAATAAGTTCTATAAATACCTAATTTGCAAAATAATTCATTTTCAAAAAATGCAAGAGAAACAAAGATTGTGTTCCAGAATTTATCACGAATCAACAGGAGGGATATAATTGCTTCATATTTGTGGGGAAAATAAACAACCTATAGTTTATTTGTTTCACTGGGATTTTTCCAGTCCTCAGAAGGGAAAGGAATCATGGAAATGTGGATTTAGTCGGCTCCCTGGATATAGTTGTAGGCAGGGTTTTATTACTCAGGCACAATTAAGTAGGTTCTCAGATGAGGTCCCTCTTTAGAAAGGACTTCAGAGATAATTCTCCATTAATACCCCTGGTTCATATAGCTGAAATAGTACAATGAATAAAAACTTATGAGATATTACAGTATATAGCAGTTAGATGATAAATCAATATAAATTCAATTATATAACATGGTAACAGGAGTATAAATGACAGAACCATCCCGTTCAACCTATAAAAAATATTACCAAGTGGCTCTCTAACTGAGAGCACTTTTTACCAAAACAAAACAAAACCCCAGGATGTAATGGAACGTTAAGGAATATGTAATATTATTTCTCCTTTGAAAAGTGTTTCGTTCTTTCCAACGTGAGGAGGTCAGTGTCCCCAAGCAGCCTGCTGCCCCTCCAGCGTTTCTCCTCTTGCCTCCCATGGCAACATGGGTGAGCTAGACACTGAGCTTTTTGTGATGTGTGTGTGAGGACAGGGAGAAAGGGAGCGAGACTTCAGGGCGGTCTCGAGGTGGAAAAATTTGTGACGCACTAGATTCGGAGACTGAATGAGAATTATTTATCGAGCGCTCTATAATACAATAGTTACGGTCACCTTATGCTCATTTTTTAAAATTATTTGGTCTCAAGGCTCTTAATTCTGATCGAAACCCTTTAATAGGTGTCCAAATCACAGAAAGATTATGAGATGAAGCTAACCCGTGCGAGTCTGGTCCTTCGGGTTCAGGATCTGACTAGCTGAAAGCACGAGAGAAATAAATTTATTGGACAAGTAACGTGTAAACCTAAAGGGTGGTCACATTCTGTGCTGGAGCTGTCTGTAGTCACGGAGACAGGAGCTTTCCTAGATTGCAATGTGTTCACCTTAGGAAGTCCGAGTTCGCCCTTCTGCGGCCTCGGATGCTCCGCCCTTTCACGGCGACGGGAGAGCCAGCTTCTGTTCTCCCTAATTGAGCAGCCCTCCGCCCTCCGACGACAGTGCTGGAGACTGCAAAGCTGTTCCCCTTATCTTGGAAAAGGCCTCCTTCACTGATCTCCTGGCACAGCTCAAAGTGAGATAAAGCTCAGCCTGAGCCTAAAAGCCTGATATGTGTACCACACCTGATACTTGAGAAGGAGCTAGAAAGTTGTTTTGTCTTGTTTTTTTTTTTTTTTTCCCTCCCCTAGTAATAAAGCTACAATTCTCTCCCTAGTTGGAGTCTTGTGTTAACACACTCGCAATTCCCCCTCTCTTCTTGTCACCTGTCACCATCTTCCACCTGAGAGAGGCCTTAATAATAACCTACCTCAAACAGATTTTCATGGCTCATTACGATGCATGCTGAATCAAACACTTCCCAAACAACAGCCGAGTGGGACGCCACTGAAACGGCAACCTCTCGAGCTTTCTTGCAGCCTTTTCCAGCCCCAGGGCCCTCCCAGCCAGGGCTGGGGAGCTGCTTATCTCTGCAACAACAGAAGCAGGCCTCAACAGAACTTCTTCGGCAGAATCTGAGAGTGCTTAGGTATGAACAGACCCTGTGCTTTCTAACGGCCACTTGCTTACTGGCTTTTAGCCAGTGCGCAGAAAACACAGCACTGATGTGCATTCATGGCTGTGTTAGGCAGGGGATATTGCCCTAGCAACATTATTAGATCAAAGAGCATCAACTTTAAATATGCTCCCAAATCAGACCGGAGACATTGTAAGGTGCCCCTGGAATGCAGGCCATGCCTTTGCTACTCGTTTTGGAACTGGGGTTGGACTAGCAGCTAAAAGAGGCATATTGGACTGCTGTAGGCCATCTTCTCTTGTCTTTTCCTCTGGGATGGTTTGGGTTTGGAGAGCACTTGGTAGAGTAAAGAGAAACCCAGTTTGGGATGTGTCAGGACAAACGGCATCCTATCAGAAGCTCTTGAAGGCCTGCAAAAGGGGAGACCTACCAGGAGACGCAGGCTCCTGCTACAGGATGTTACCTCAAGAGGCCCAAGGCGGGAACACCCCAGGGTTTTCTTCTGACCCATTCCACAAAACCAAGAGTCTGACTCTAATTTTCAGGCACATCATCGAAAATGAACACAGTAGCTACATATTATAAAGAAGATCTGAGAGGTGGCTTGCCTTGAGTTCTAAAAACACCAAGCATCTGCCCTCAGAGGACAGGAAGCTGAGCTGAGCTTCCCCCAACAGCACCGCTCAGCCAAACACACTCATTTCCTTGCCTCTGCAGCCAAGGTGTCATCTAGCTAGACCCTGACAGCAAGTCACCCTTGGAGCAGTGAAAGGAAGGCAGAGATTTACTAAATGGTGGTGCCTGAACTTTAAAGAGCTAACGTAGCAAATAAAATGCCTAAGCTACCCTTCGAATTGTTTTCACTTGCTGAATGAATCTACTGTTTTATTTTTACAGAAATTTGATGAAAGAAGCAATCTATAAACACAATGAAACAACCGCCTCCACATATTTGACCCCTGGCATGGGCACAGCGCCAGCCGGCTCCTTGCACCGGCGTGTGTCAATCTACGGGCTGGGAACTCTCATCACAAGCATTCAGACTTCTAGCACTTCCGTGAAAACCCCAGCGCCTTCATGACTAAGCAGACAGATGAGCTTCGGAATCACTGAAGTGGTTGTATGACATATATCCCTCACTGAATGTGCTATGGACTGAACTGTGTCCCCCCAAATGCATATGTTTAAGCCCTAACCCCCAGAGTGGCCGAATTCAGAGATGGGCTTTTAAGAAGTAATTAAAGTTAAATGAGGTCATACGGATCAGGTTGCAATCCAACAGGACTGGTGGCCTTGGAAGAAGAGAAAGATCCCTCCCTTTCTCCCAGCACACCTCACGCACACACAGTGAGAATACAGCCCCCTGAAGGCCAGGAGAGAGCCCTCACCAGAGCCTGACCATGTTGGAGCAGACTGAGACAGAAAGAACAGTGTATTTTGGGTATTGCCCTATGTGTGGGTGCACACGTATGAATTTTCAAATTAACCAGGGTGATCACGTGAGCTGCCTTGCTCGGGCCTCTGAGAGCTACTCCTGCCAAGTTTCAGATCAATATACTGAGGTCTGAGGTGGCATCCAAACCATTTGAAAGGTGGGCCTCTAAAAAGACTTGTATATGGTTTATAATTTAAGTACTATTGCCAACATTCTTCTTTAAAAAAAAAAGTAGTTCACCTTCAGCTTATGAACTTACTACAGTAAACCTGGACTTGAAGAGGCACAAGAAGTAAAAACTGCAGGGTTAAAATACATCGTGAGGTCCCAGGTATAGATTTGATGGACTCTTTGGATCAGCATTTCTCTAGTTTGCCAGGCTCGGGGCCCTAAAAATGAACTGTATTTTGCAGTGAAATGATATCTAATTAAAGTTTAATGACAAGATTCCATTCCTGTCCTACAGCAACATAGAAATATGCAGGTGAACTCTTCACAGACCCTTGTGTGTGACCTGTGATGCTGATGCTCACCTTTCAGGGAACAACGCAGGCAAGTGGACCCAGTTAAAGAATACCCTTCATAGAAATGTCACAGACAAGGCCAAAGGCAAGAAAAAGTCTAGAAAGCATCCATTTCCTCAGAAGAAATTCTAAGTGGACGTCATACTGGCCATCTATGAAACTGTTAGACCGAATATTAGGAAAACCTATGCCATCCCTTTCTCTGCTGATGGGAGACAACCAGCATTCAGTGACATCAGTGCTAATTTGTCCTAATTTGTTCTAATTAGGGGGATGTAAAATAAGTCAAATGATCTCTCTTTTTTTAAAACCCTGCAGGCACTTTATAGCATGAAATAAACATCTCCATAATGCTAATTCAGTATGTTCTGAATATTTCTGGAATCCAGGAACCCAAAACATTTCACATATTACCTTATAGTTCCTTTAAATTCTATCAATGAACTTAAATTTGTCTGCAAACCATACTTTTAAAAGTGCTTTTCAGCTGTGCCAACAGAAACTGTGACAATGACAAATATAAAATAAATAGAGTTCAATTCCACACTTTCGGGGTACCCATTATGGGTCAGGAGATATGGAGTAGCCCCATGGGCATGCAGTACACTTACAGAGAATAAATTTCTCTAGTTTTATTGGGTTACTCACACATTCTATACACTAACGTTTCAATGATATAAAATACAATCAAATGATCATCGACATCTCAAAAGTTTCCAAAGACTAGCTTTCTGAGTTGAATATAGCCACTCTATGGAATTGAAAATACTGGCATAGCCTTCTTCTCTTCCTTATTTTAAAATGAGAAACAAGATTCAGGGGTAAGCTCCATCTTACATAAGCGCTCTTATGGCCTTTGTGTATCTGGCTTAGAAAGAGACTAGAGGTAAGGTGAAAATATATTTATCCTAATATTCTGAGCATCAAATGATTTTGTTGTCTTAACCTTTCTTATTCTTTATTCTGCATTCCTAAAATTCTTTCAGAAAACATATCACCAAAATGTTTAATATTCCCTTTTATTTTCATATACTTTTAATTTTTTGACCAGTTAATTGAATTACATTCCATGTATACTTACTAGGATTACTTCATGTATAATTTTCCTACCATTATTTATTATAATAAATTGAGTTAGGGCATGTAATTATCACCCCTCAGCTCCTAACAATTCTGTGAGTTAATATGATACAAATTATTTCCCAGAGGTACCACAGGTGTAACATTAGATTTTGAAGTATACTAAAGTCCCAATGTAAAAAATAATGTATTGTTTATGCGATGTATTCCTAAAATATAATTCCAGATTAAATTTCTCAAATGTCAATACACCTATGTAGAAAACTGATACATGCTATGTGTCATATATCTAACTGTGAATTTTAGGTGTATTCTGTTTTAAAATAAATAACCACCCAATTTTCCTTCCATTAAGTCAATTAGAAATAGACCTTAGAAATCTGAATAAACCTGCATTTTTAATTCCTTCGAGTAAATTAACATATGAAAACTGTTATTCAAATTCTTGACAGGATTCTTAGTCATGACAGATTTATACAATGAGTTTTATGAATGACATTAAGGAAAGGAAATATTCTTTCCTTCCTTTGAAGCCCTCTCCTTAAACTTTCTAATGTGATTAATGTAGTACATATATCAGGGTTTTTATTCCAGTTGGGTGGGGTGTGGAAGCAATGGAAAGAGAGTGAGGAAAGCTAAAAACCAAAATAAGGCAAAGAAATCCCCATTTTCCATGGAAATATTACCTTTCAGGGCCAAGAGACTAACAAATACTAAGCATCCCCATTGGGGATGAGAGGCAAGAGTTTGCTCTTAAATTGGCTTCAGAGTAGAGATGCCAAAGGAAATAAATCACTGTAAGTGAAATGCTTTGAAAGGTAAATAGGCTTTAAAAATATTTGTGTAGGTTCAGTTTTCTAATAGGAACTATTCATTGCTGTCAGATACGGTAAGGGCACAGGTCCATCAGGATCTCTGGACATCTCCCCCTGGTATATAATTCATTATTTTTAGACCGATGCACAGTGCAGTGGACACCCCCAGCACACGTTAGTGGATGAAGAAAAGTAAGCCAAAGTTCAAATATGCTATGTTTCACCAAAACCAAAATTGTATTCATTTAAGTAAGAAGTAAAGGCCCCAAAATTCTTGGATTCCTTCAATCCATACTCATTTTTCATCAGTAAGAATTTCAGAATGATGAGTAACCTTAAATGCCTATTTGACCCAACTATTCAAGGCATTGATAGAATAAAATACAGAGCAAACTTCTACTACGTAGGAGCCCCTGCCCCTAGCCAAGTTCATCCTCAAATACCCTGTTTCACTTTGTATTGTCCTTCTGGTATGATTTGCAACCCTTAAGCCATTTATAAAGAATTTTGATAGAAGAACATCACTTAGACAGGTTACTTAGTCTCCATAGTGGCTCCATTCAATTTTTCTCTTTTACAGGAACCTTTCATAACTGAAGCAAAAAGACTTCAGTCATTTCTCTGATATGAGGAAGTCATATTAATGGATAGGCAAGAAATAACCTATTTTTTTCTAAAGTTTCACTGGACATGACTCTCTGATCACAGATCACCAAGACCTTCTTCAATCTATAACCAGAAGTTCACTGAATATTCATCAGTGCAACCAAATGTTGGTCAACAAGAAGTCACCTCAGCGGATTTGCCTATTTACAAAGATTCAATTGTCGGAACGGCAATGCCCAAACCCGAGGGTACCGGGATAGTCACCCTTGCGAAATGAATAAGTAACATGAGTTAAGCATGCAAGCCTGTCAATGGGGTGAGTACATCAGTCTGAAGATGCTGCATGAATTCAGCCTACATTTTGGAAGAGGATTTGACTTGGCCTCAGCCATAGGGATTGACCAGTAAGCTTTGGTCTGTCAGGTCTCTTCAACAGGGCAAGCTTTCCAGTATTCCCTGGGGAGTATACTAGACCAGAATCATTCCATATTCCTAGGGAACATGACCCCAGCGAGGCCACTTTCCTCCAAGTCAGTTTTTATAAACCTCCAGAGAAACTCAGAAAGCACTGGACTGATCTAATATTACTACGATTGCTCAGAGTTACTAGATGAGAACGGAAGAAGTGAGATGACCAAATTGATAGCCCCTTCATGGTTCACACTGGTCTGGGAAATGTAGCAAGTCCAAAATGGCTGTTCCACAAGACTAGAGATAATACAGAGCCTCTTCTAATTTGAAGAGTGCCATCACCAGTGATTGCTTCACTAATTGCTAATAAAAAGAGCTACCGCATTGAATACTTACCGTTAGCCAGCACTATTCTAAGTATTAGAACATGTCTTAATTTATTTAATCTTCAGGACAACTCTAAGAGGTAGGAATTATTATTATTATCATTCTGATTTCATCAATGATGAAATGGAAACCTAGAGAGGTTAAATCACTCGCCCAAAGTTACTCAGAGAACAATGGCCGGATTAGGGCTCGACAACAGGTGCAGGCTTCACTGTTCTGCTCATCGCCATCCTGCCTCCCTATCTTTTCCCATACCTGAAAGCTTGGAAGAGAGTCCTGGGAATAACCACAAACAGCGAGATGAGGACAGCAACCACAGTGTCCATGGGAGGCAGCGCCTGTTCCCTGCAGCTCTGGCCCAGCTGGATGAGAGTCTGTCCGTGGCTGGCCCCTCAGACACTCTGCTCACTCATCTCAGGGCATCTCCATTAGCTGCTCTGCTCTACAAATATACTCCAAGTTTTCTAAAGAAAACTTAAGGCTATAAATACCAGTACAGATATCATGACAAACAAACTTCAGGCAGATCCTACATTATGAACTAGAAAGCTGGAAAGAAGAGAGACCTAGCTGTAGATTTTACCTTTGTAGCACACCCAGGGAACATCCATGTGGTGCTCCTAATAGGAGCTCCTGAAATTTTAGAGTTGCATGATTTCGTATGGTTTTGCCTTAAACATTAAGAAAAAAATGTTTCCCATCTAATAATTCACTTTTTTTGGTACTGGGCTTTTAAAAGTTGAAATTTAAAAAAAGATGGAAAACACATTCACGAATGATATTCAAAACTACTGAATGAAGGCGTTTCATTCCTGTTTTCTTTTAATTAGCCTCGTCTTAAAGAACAGGCTTTTTCCCCTCTAGAATCTTGACAGTCATTGGGATGACTAAAATACCCACTATATCTTGGTGAAAAGTTATTTTTAAAATCACTTGATTTAGAAAACTCCAATCATGGTAATTCTGTGGGAATTCTTAGTACACAAATTAAAAGGTTTAAATTACCCTGCAAGAATGTGTGAGTTCAAATAATCTTAATTAGAAAATACCTACCTCAATGCATATTTATCAGGTGTTTTTAACATCTGCCTCGATACAAACTGATTTGGGGGTTGCTTTCTGAGTTTAGCTCCTGTGGTCAGTGACAGCAGGAGTGGTGCCATATGAGACCGGGAGCCAGAAGTGGGATTCTAGTCTCGCCTGACTCTGCTCCTTTCAGTCTCTGGGCCTTGAGAATGTCATTTAACTTTTCTTCATCTGTTTCCTCATGTCTAAAGAGGAAAAACAGTTTCCATCTCGAAGTGTTGTTTCATGGATCAATGAGAATTTAGTAAACCACAAGGCTAAGTTATAATGTAGCATAATATTAAAATTACATTCTGTACAAAAATGCCATATTAATCAATGTAGGACATTTCTCATAATTCCGGGCCCTTATTATGTAAGAGTTTTTTTTAAAAAGAAATCAGACTCCACAGCAATTTATATTAAAATCACAAATCAAATCGGGCGACCATGTGACTCAATGAGGAAAATGCAGATGTATTTTTGTGCAAAAAGAAACCAACTTGGCTGATTTGCCAGCTCTGCCAACTCAGGACCCTGGGCGAGTCTGCGCTCGGTCCTCTCATTTGGGACTTGGCGTAAAAACTATCCTGTGAGGGTGACGAGGGGACTGGAAAAAATATACGTAAAGCCTTCAGCAGGACAGGTACACAGTAGGTGCTCAACGAATGGCACCCGTTTTACATCAAAGAATCCATTTAATTAAGCCAAGTGTGCTCTGGTCTCCACACTCACTCGCAACAGCTGAGCAGTGTTCTGCTCAGAGCAGTACATCCGTTAGCAGAGTCCCAAATAAACTTCTGCCGCCGCCAGAGCCCTGGGTTTATCCCTCTTTGGACTCCAGCAGATTAAGGCTGTTCTTGCTGTT
The DNA here is from genome assembly GCA_007922815.1 of Macrotus californicus. Classification (NCBI taxonomy): domain Eukaryota; kingdom Metazoa; phylum Chordata; class Mammalia; order Chiroptera; family Phyllostomidae; genus Macrotus; species Macrotus californicus. Next base: position 27,542 of record VMDR010003299.1, read on the forward strand.
TTCGCGTTTCCTGCTTTAGACCATTATTTTGTGAAACTTACTAATGAACCTCAAATGTGAAGAATAAAATTAATACTACCCAATAGGGTAACTCCAAATACAGGATTTTTCCTAACCTACTTTTCACTAAGATGGACCTATTTCACTGCTTGCTATTTATATAGGGACAGGGGTGGGGTCCAGCGACTAGGATAAGAAAAAAGTCAAAGTGAATTTATTGTTTTGGAGCTGTTCAATTTGACCAAAATAAGCAGCCCTTGACTCGCCCCCCCAGCTCCGGAGCGCGTCAGAGGCAGGCCCATTGGAGGCGTTCGCAGCGACAAGCAGGAGAGGGGGCGCGAGTCCACAGGCGCCGGGCCTGGCCCCGGGGCCCACCGACTGTGCAGGCGTCAGTCACCGAGCAGAGCGCGAGTTAGAGTGGAGCTGGGGAAGGGAGCATGCAGCTGGGTTAGTCGTGACTCGACCATGCGGCTTTGCATTCCTGTTCGGCAAACGCACTTAGGCAAAACAGACTTGATGCTTACAATGATCCCAGCCCAAAATGGAGTGTCTCTGACTAGCAGGGAGGAGCTGATGCTCGCCATGAGAAAGCCCACCACGGTCACGGCGATGCCCAGGGCCAGCTGCAGCAGGGCGAGCAGCAGCGGGAACCGGCAACCGCAGCAAGCCCGGGCCTCCTCCTCCCCGCACTCCTTGGGGGCCCCCTTGCCCTTCTTCGGCCCCATGTCGTCGGGCCCGGTGGCGTCCGTGGCCGGCGGCCCCCCCTGCCTCCGCTGGCCGCGGGGCTGTTTGTCCTTGCCCATGGCGGCTGCGTGGGTGGGTGCGTGTACTGCGCGCGGGGCCCCGAGCACGGCGCTGGGCGGGCTGAGCCTGCCCTGGTATTCGAATTACGGAGGCTGAACAAATATGGAAAAGGTTTGGAGCCGACTCGCCGAGCCTCCGAAGGCCACAGGGAGCTCGCAGGAGAGGGGGAGTCGAGGGGGGTCGCCAACTGCCAACGCGCTGGGACGCAGCGCCTGCTGGGCCCACGAGCAGGGTTTGCCAATCGCCCGTGGGAAGCCGGCGCGCGTCCCTTGGCCTCTGAAATTCTGTGCACTTTAAACAGACCGGCTGCTTGGTTGGGGAGAGGTGGGGGCGGCGGTGCGGGTTGGGAGGTGGCGGTGTCTGTTGTCCTCGCTCCAAACCCCATGTTTTTTTGTTGTTGTTTTGGTTTTGTTTTTGTTTTCTGAGAGGTGCAAGGCAAGGTGGTGGATGTTTAAATCATTTCAGTTTAATTAACAGACAATTTAATCCAAAATAGACATTGCTGGGCTCCAAGCTGTGAAGTCATTTCCAGAAGCTAAATTGTTTATTTTCCAACAAAGGCATAGGCTCGCTCTTTTTAAATTCTGCAATCCAACTGGCAAAGGCATTTTTCCCATTGAGGTATTTGCTTTTGAAATAACTGTTTATAGAGATGCTGGGCTAATTGTGAACTCTGTCACATGTATTTGTTTTTAAAAGCTCTTCTGATCCTTTATATGGAGCCCCCAGCCAGTCTTCCTTCCTTAATCCCAACAACAGTGCCTAGTGGGATTGTTGTGCACCGGGGACTCAGTCTACATTTAAGATATTTTTAAAGCACCTACAGTGTGCAACAATATAAGGATGTTCAAGGCAGAATTTGTCCCGGCCCAAAGTCACAGAACTAATCAATAACTCTGATTATTCTGATTCCCACACACTTCTCAGCAGCACTTAGAGCAAATATCAGTGAAACCACTAAGAGATGATCCCCTCACTCTGAAGGATTTATACACTACATTGGAATGGTCGTTTTAACATTCAGAAAGCTATATTAAAAAATAAATGATGTCACCAAGATGCTAGAATAGATAAAGTCTACTTCTAGGTTGTTCTGTCTCAGCAAATTTAAAGAACATCTAACTTCCTGCTCTGTTTCCTTAGAATTACGCACTAATTGTTATCAGCTCTCCTTGTAAACAGCCTAGTCCACACAAAGATGCCTTTGAAGTTATAAAATATATTTTTACTTATTTTATGAACATCAGTGTTTTCCTTCTGTCTTCTTTCCGGATCAGTGAGAAAAACATGGCCCGTGGAACAAATGCAGTAGATTAGAAAGCAGAATCCAAACCATGCATCCCAGTGTTCCAGCTACAGCCGCAGAAGCAGCCCTCAGGCTCATGAGAGGTGCAGAAGGGCTGACACGGGGTCATTTTCAGCTTTGGGGGCCATTCCGCTATAAGAATTTCTAGGAAGGACAGTGAAATCAAAGCTGGTGTTACACGAGGTAGCCACCTGATGTGGGCCTGTCTGAGAACAACCTAAGTGACAAAAACAGAACAAACAATATGTGTTTTTTCTATGTAAATATACTAAACATTTTTAGGAGCTAATTGACTGCCTGGAATTATTTGTTGTTATGAATAATATAGCTACCAATTACTGACTATCTGTTCTGTAACAAACGCATGCTAGGTGCTTTACATACCTTACTGTTATTCCTTAGAAGCACTTTATAATTGTAGCTTCCCCTTTTAAAGATGAAAAAAATGAGTATCAGAATTATTATGTAACCATATTAATCAGGCACTTTCCTAGTTGGGGACAAAGGAGAAGGTAACCAAATGTGAACTCTTATGGATTACTTGTTTTACTAATTACTTCCTATAGGCAAACAAAGGGGTGGACCATTTATGTTGTTTTTTATTTTACACTAATGATTATGGATAGTATTTTATCTACCACAGAATTAGCTATTAGCCTTGAACTTATAACTACCTGAGAACTTTTTGAAAAGTCTTGATTCACCACCATCATATATACAATAGTTGATGGAGACCATTATTTCTATTATAAATTTATACCTAGATACAGGCTGTATTTGCTGACCACACAGCTGGGCTGTCATTTAGTTAAGGATAAAATATCCCTAGCCTTTTCCTCAAAACCTTAAATTACATGTGAGTTAGAATAGTTAAAATAATAGGATGCTCCTGCAAGTTTGTCTTCTAAGTTTCAGAACTTGTGAGGTTTACAGTTTTGAAACAGTTATACATAAAATCTTATAACAACGGCTTACTTTTAATTGCCTAGCGGAGACAAGTTACAAATGAAACTAGTAGTGCTGAGCAACAGCCCAGATAAATTGTAATCCTCTAGTCTGATTACAACTGCCAACTTCAATTTTCAGCTTCCAGGGAGGAAGGCGGCAGTATAGGCAGCCTCACACCTGCTCGAATTCCCGGCCTCACGCTCGAATCTGTGCCTGAGGGAGCCTGACCTTTGGCAAAACCATGAGAAGATATTGATGAGGATAGGATTTTCACTTAATTGATACAGGAAAGTAGAAGCAAAGAACGAGGTGAAGAAAATTGTCAGAAGGTGAATGATCGAGAGTAATCAAGGCTAAAATGGGATCCAAGGGCCCTTGAAGATACAAGGAAAGCTCTTCCATTAATATACCTTTTCCACTGAGAAAAATCACCGTTTCCAGCTCGTCATATAATTTAACAGGAATGAACATGGATTTTTTTTTAGTATTCATAAATTATAATGTCTCTATTTTATAGGGTAAGCAATAACCTCTTCAGATATTTATATTACCGGGAAGAAAGGCAGAGTAGAAACAAAGTGTTTTCAGATACTCTATTGGCTGCTCTCATAACTCAAAACTGACAGAGGTTATAAATTAGAAAGTGCAGGAGAGTAGTTAATATATATGGTTTGAGATTATTTTGATCCCCTGGGGAAAATAACAAAATTAAGCTCAGTATTTCTCTTTGCTGTATCTCAAATTCAACATGCTTTCGAAGTGTTTATGCTTCAGAAGTTTAGACCTGGGAAGATGCTAACTCTTTTTACAACTGGTGTCATCAATAAAATGTCCTTGGGAAATCCATCTGAAATTGCCTCCAAACCAGCATATTTCTAAACACGTGATTTGAGACTCACCAAGAACGAAACAGATGTCATAGAAAAATTATTACAATTGTAAGTTCTGTATCAAATCTCTCTAATGTGTAATTAAATATATCAAAAATGTTCAGTTACATCTGATTTAAAGTAGTACACAGAGAACACCATTGGCCCATATGTCTCTCTGGCCTCAATACACAAAATGAGTCTAGAGATACTGCTGATTGTGTATGTGGGAGCATCTTTTCATATGTGTATTAGACATCTGTATGTCTTTTTTGGAAAAGTGTCTATTTGGGTCCTTTGCCCATTTTTAGTTGGATTTTTTTTTTGGTGTTGCATTCTATAAATTCTTTATAAATTTTGGAAATTAACTCCTTATTATATGTATCATTGGCAGATATGTTCTCCTGTTCAGTGGGTTGTCTTTTCATTTTGTTGATGATTTCCTTTGCTGTGCGAAAACTTTTTAGTTTGATGTCGTCCCATTTGATTATTTTTACTTTTGTTTCCCTTGCCTGGGGGGATACATCAGAAAAAATATTTCTATAAGAAATGTCTGAGGTTTTACTGCCTGTGTTTTCTTCTAGGATTTTCATGGTTTTGAGTCTAACATTTAACTCTTTAATCCATTTTGAGTGTATTCTTGTACATGAGGTATGAAGGTGGTCTAGTTTCATTTTTTCCCTATGCATCTGTCCAATATTCCCAACACCATTTATTGACCAGACTATATTTACCCCATTGTATGTTTTTGCCTCCTTTTTCAAATATTAATTGACTATAAAGGTGCAGGTTTACTTCTGGGCTCTCTGTTCTGTTCTATTAATTTACAAGTTCATATCTGTTTTCATGCCAGTACCATGCTGTTTTGACTACTATGGCCTTGTAGTGTAGTTTGATATCAGGTAGCATGATTCCTCCAACTTTGTACTTCTTTCTCAAAATTGCTGTTGTTATTTGGGGTCTTTTGTGATTCCATACAAATTTTTAAAAATATTTCTTAGAGTCCCATGAAATACACCATTGGTATCTTAACAGGAATTGTGTTCAATCTATAGATTGCTTTGGATAGTATGGACACTTTAATGATGTTAATTCTTCTTATCCATGAACACAGTATATGCTTCCACTTATTTGAATCTTCATCAGTTTCTTTCTTCAGTGTCTTATAATTTTCTGAGTACAGTTCTTTTAAATCCTTGGTTAAATTTGTTCCTAGGTATTTTATTCTTTTTGAAGCAGTTGTGAATGGGACTGTTTTCTTAGTTTCCCTTTCTGACAGTTCATTATTGTTGTATAAAAATGCAACTGATTTCTTCATAATTAATTTTGTACCCTATTACTGTACTGAATTCATTGATCAGTTCTAGTAGTTTCTCGGTGGAATCTTTAAGGTTCTCTATATACAGTATCATGTCATCTGCAAATAAGGACAGTTTTACTTCCTCCTTTCCAATTTGGATACCTTTTATTTCTTCTTGTTTTCTGATTGCTGTGGCTAAGACTTCCAGTATTACATTGAATACGAGACATGAAAACAGACATCCCTGTCTTGTTCCCAATCTTAAGGAAACACTTGTAGTTTTTGCCCATTGAGTATGATATTGGCTGTGAGTTTGTCATATATGGCCTTTATTATGTTGAGGTATGTCCTCTCTATTTCTACTTTGCTGAGATTTTTTATTATAAATGGGTGCTGGATTTTATCAAATGCTTTTCTGCATCTATCAATATAATCATGTGATTTTTATATTTCATTTTGTTTCTGTGGTGTATCACATTTATTGATTTGCAGATATTGTACCAACCTTGCATGCCTGGAATAAATCCCACTTGATCATGGTTTGCTAATATTTTATTGAGGACTTTAGCATCTATGTTCATCAGAGATATTGGCCTATAATTTTTTTTCTTTGTTGTGTCTTTATCTGGCTTTGGAATTAGTATAATGCTGGACTTGTACAACGAGCTTGAGAGTTTTTCCTACTCTTGAATTTTTTGAAATAGTTTGAGGAGGACAGATGTTAATTCTTTTTTGAATGTTTGGTAAAATTCACCTGTTGGGAGTTGTCTTTATTACTGGTTCAATTTCAATAGTTTTAATCTCCTTAATTCTATTTATTTAAAAATAAAAATGCAAAACTAATCTATGATCATTGAATTTAAAAAGTTATTTGGATTGGAATGAGAGCGTTGACTGGAAAGGAGGAGAGGGGACTCCCTGGGGTGATGGAAGTCTTCTATGTCTTGCCTTGGGTGGTGGCTATATGAGTATACAATTGTGAGGACTCATTGAACAACATTTAAGGCCTGTGCATGTTTATTGTATGTAATGATACCTCAATTTTTAAGTATAATAAAGAGAAATAAAAGGAGTCCCTGTGTATCCATAACTAATGAACGATAGAAAAAGGGAAGTTTGGGTTTTTAAAATTTAAATTATCATACCAAACTCTCTTAATTTCTCTCCTGCCTTTCTGGCTATTCTGTGTTAATGATCTATTGCTGTATAATAAGTCACTCCAAAACAGAGTAGTTTGGAACAACAAAAATTATTTACTTCATGGTTTCTGTGAATCAAATGTTCAAACAGGGCAAAGCAGGAATGGTTTGTTTCTTTACATTTTCTGGGGTCTCAGCTGAAATACTTAGAATCATCTTTAGGCAGGAAGATCTGCTTTCACGGTGGCTCACTAATCTCCGGGCCAGTTGGTTCTTTTCCGTGCAGTCTTTCCAGGCATTGACCTCTCTACAGGACGGTTTGAGTGTCCTCACAACATGGTGCCTGGCTTCAATCAGAATGAGAGATTCAGAGATTGAGAAAACAAGGTACAAGCTATCCTTTTCATGGCAGCTTCAGGAGTCACTTAGCAACACTTGAGCCACATTTTATTTTTTAGAAGGGTGTCACTAAGTCCAGCCCACATCCAGGACAAGAAAAATTAAGATCTGTTTACTGAAATAAGAGTATCAAAGAATCAAAAACTTATTTTGAAGCCACCAGAACCCCTCCTCATCTTTCTCCATGGATGTACTTCCTTTGCTGATCTCCTAAATGTTGGTATTCCCCAGGGTTCCTTTCTTGGCCCTCTTCCTCCTTACATTATACATTCCATGGCTTCAATGAAGATTGGAAACCTATCTAAAGAGCCCAGACTTCATTCCTTAGCTTTAGATCTGCAAATGTAACTACTTATGCACATCTCCATTTGAATGTCCCCAGTAAACCTCAAATTTAATCTGTCATTAAACTCTAGAGAAATCAAATAAGGTAAAGCTGAATCTTCCACAGACTTTAGGGGCAAGATGGCCATTGGTTTCCTTTGCCAAGAGGACTCTAACAGTTTTAAGATTCCAGTAAGTTTAAGAGGACCAAGAAGGAAACAGGTGTAAAGAAAACTGTGGAAAAATTTTAGCTATGAAAGAAAGAAAGAGAAAAAGCTATAGCTAAAGGGACAATAGAAAGTCAGAGAAGTTTGCCTCTTTTTTTGGACAATTGATCAGATAAATTCCTTGAGGTGAGAGTATTAGTCAGAAGGAAAGTCCCTTCGTAGACTGAGATAGGAGGAAAGAAGGAAAGACTGGGTGACATGCAGCTGAGTTTGCGGGGTGGTGGGGTGGGGGAGGAAAGCAGTTGGGAGAACTTGTATCCTCTGGGCTATGTGGATAATGGATGTAGTATCAATATTTTTATTCTAGGTGATGTAGGTTTTTAGATATAGAGCCATTCTACTTCTATATCTTATCCCACAGCACATTTTGTTGTTATACCTCTTAAGTATAGATAAATTTTTATGAAAATACATCATTTGCTGAAAAATTTCTCTAAAAGAAAAAACCGTAATTTCCTGTAAATTAAATAAAAATGTCTAGAATGTGTGTATATGTATATATACATATATGTGTGTATCAAAGTACTCTTGCATAATTATGTCTTTAAAGCTAACCAAAACCCAATATAGTTGAAATTTCTTCAGAGTGGTTAAGTTACTTGCCCAAGGCTACAGCTTTCCTTCTTGCTCGAAGTCTAGCCGTCTTTCTATTTCTATTTTAGCTGAATAACTTGGATTTTTTAACTTTATTGAGGTATAACTGGTACCCACAAAAAAATACACAAATACCTCATGATAAGCTGGCTATTGTTCTGCATAGGAAAATTGCATCAGTATGTTGCACCTACAGGCAATCATGTGTGTTAAGGGCATGCAGTGCTATGTGTGCAGATACCCCTGCCGAGTCCCAGGGTGGCAAGAACAGATGCTGTCTGGAGTCTAGACCAGTGGTTTTCAGCTTGTGCGCCGCAAGAATTTTTAAAATACGCAATAGTACCTGACTATTTAGTCAGGGGCACCAACCTCTTTTCCTGTAGATGGTCAAATAAAAAAATGACAACAGCCAGCACAACGAGAGTCATGTGGTGTGAATGTATCAAAATTATACCTGTTTCTTGTCAGATCGGCAAAAAATACATACTTTTGTGGTGTTGCAGAATTTTAGTAATTAGTTTACACGTGCCAGGAGACGAAAAGGGTTGAAAACGCTGCTCTACACCACCATCGGCACCGTGAGGGTGGACACCAGGCTTCCTTAGTCATGATTGGTCCTACAGTACCCAGCACAGTGCAAAGGACAGTGTATGGGTCTAATAAATATTTATAAATCATAAATACAGTGTACACACAAGATTCATGAGGATTTAGATGTTTCTGATATAAACCATATTTCTTTAATCCTAGATTTGTGTGTTTTCTTTGTACATTTTTATTTTTGGTTTCATAGTCATCTTTAGGAATAACACAACCAAGATACTTCAGATGAACTACAACCAGTTTTTCTAAATAATAGCATTAGAAACACCACAGTTATTTTTATATCCTGTGTGTTACAAGCAAGCTATATGACTCTCTCTCAGACTTCCAATCTTCCTCCTTAGTTAGAATAAGTAAGTCATTGTCTGACTCTAAACAGGTTGCTACCTTTTATCATTTTTATAATAACGTAAGTTTTCACAGACTTCCCACCCCCTGAATCTGGTTCCACACATACACAGTTGTTACCACATGAAAAGCAGCTTTGACGCAAGACAAAATCTTGTAGGCGTGCCCTTTTTCTCCAGCTGTTCTTCCATGAATTTTCTCTCGTTCTTTATGCCGCTATGAGTGCAAATACCGACTCAGACTGCCCGACTTCCAGTCTCGGCTCTGAGTCTCACCAGCTGTGTGATGTGGACAAGCTCTTCCACCTTTGTCAGCCTCGATTTCTTCTCTAAAAAGTCAATATTAAAAGTGTGTACCTTGGAAGGTCGCTATGAAGTATACATAACAATTCATGAAAACACAGAGAACATTCCCTGGCATGGGTAAGTAATCAATAATTGTTAACTATTATCCTAATCCTGCCCTCCTTTCTTATTTCTTTCCCCTTCCTGTGCATTATCTTTCTCTGAAGTTTCTCTTTGGCAATCCTGTTTCCTTTGTTTCTCCTACACTCTCCACAGAAAAGGATAAGCCTCCCGTTTACTCAATGCCCGAGAGCTCTGAAGTTTGGCTGCTGAATCAGCACTTTACCTCACAATATGATTTTTTCCACCACCACCCTCTCTACTCTCACCCGAGTCTGTAATTCTGGGACTTTTCATGAATGACCCTTCAAGAAAGATGACTCACACCCACCCCCTTCCTCTAGTGTTTTCTATTTTTTTTGAGTGACCCATCTGACCTTTGACCCCATCCTCTGGGAGGTGACCAGAGCCACATGCTGTCACCACCCCAAGCAATCATAAAAGGACTACAGTTTTATTTTATAATCTTTTATTGAGCATCCTGTGAAGGCTACCTCAAAATAAGGAGGGAATTTACACTTGACTTCTTCAGTTGATTTCAAATTATTTCACAAAAAGTTACTGAATTGCTAGCACTTTGAAAACAATGTTTTGATCATCTAACATTAAGCTATCTTAGTTAAAGTTTATCAGAAAAATGTTCACATTTCTCAAATGTTACACTCCCTAAAATATCACACGTGGTATGGCGGATGTCTTTGTTTTGGGCCTAAAATGCTTCTTCATATTGAGGAATGACCCCTCACCACCCCAACATGGTCTTCTGTGACTGCTGCCCACACCATGGCCACAGCAGTGGGCCTCTGGACCTGGTCTGGCCAATGGTGATATCCCTGCCCCCTCCCCTGCATTTAAGGGTCAGGCACATGAAGGGCAGTACCAAGGCAGGGTGAGTCAGAATCCTTCCATCAGGCCTGAGAAGGAAGGAAGGCTGCCAGGGGCATGGTTTCTTTTGTACAACTTGGAGGGAGTCTTTCTATGACAGGTGAGAATGAGGCCAATGAGCACAGAGGCTAGAATAGTCAAAAAGAAGGAAAGCAGGTGGAGGAGAGGTTTCATGCCATTTTCTGAGCGTCAGAAAACAATGATGCCTGAAGCAAGTTCATTCTTCAGCATCACAAGGCAGGAGATTGTTTTGTTCACCATGGCATCCTCACCCTTGGCAGACGCTAGGTGCTCCCTCAATTTTTGTTGAATGGTTAAAAAAATAAACAAGTCAATAGATATGCCCTTGGCTTAAGTGAGCTATTTCACTCCCTTGAAACCGAATGTATCCTGACTAATGTACCCAACCAGGTAAGTCTCAGTGTTGCCCAGGAGCATCCTCATCTCTGCAGTTACAGATCTACAGTGGCATAAGGAAATGTAGAAGTGACAGGTGAGCCATGAGTTTATTTCCAAAAAGACAGAAATACTAAAATAACACATTTTCTGTCAAACTGTGCAGGAAGATACAAGCCATTGTAGGGCAGGATAGACATTTTATAAGGTGTCTATTTACAAAACTTTTGCAACTTGGCATATTGGGAAATGCCAAGTGCTATTTTATAATCTATGCCACCTTTAGCTCAACTGTGTTTGTACCAGTAGAGCATCATGCTCAGCTACTTACTTATACTTGGAACTTTTGTTGCTCTTTTATTAGCCTAAATCATAAAACTAAGTAGTAAGTTAACAGATACTTGTATGCACTGATTTTTAGCCAGGAAGGCAGGTCAGAATCACCTGTAACGCATTTAAAACATGCTTTCTTTTAGACATATGCACCCTTACCTATACTCATTGCAGCATCATTTACAATAGCCAAGGTATGGATGCAACCTAGATGTCCATTGACAGATGATTGGATAAAGAAGATGTAGTGCATATATATAATGGAATATTACTCAGCCATAAAAAGAATAAAATATTGCCATTTGCAACAACATGAATGGACCTAGAAGTGATTATGCAAAGTGAAATAAGACAGAGAAAAATATGTATCATATGATTTCACTTACATATGGAATCTAAAATATAAAATAGGAAACAAAACAGAAACAAACTCATAGATACAGAGAACATTTTGATGATTGCCAAATATGAAGGGGTTGGAGTGATGGATGAAAAAGGGGGAGGGGTTAAGATGTACAAATTGCCAGTTACAAAAACAGTCACGGGGGTAGAAAGTACAGTGTAGGGAATACAGTTGATAATGTTGTAATGACTATCTGGGGTGTCAAATGGGTACTAGACTTATCAGAGTGATCATAAGTTAAATAAATGTCTAATCACTGTTGTACACCTGAAACTGATACGTCGTGTGTCAACTGCAATGGAAAAAAATTAATTAAAAGTGTGTTTTCTTTTACATGCCTGATTTAGTTATGTTCAGGGTGAAGTCTGGGCATTTAGTATGTTTTGGATGTGCCCTTGTGATCAAGTCCAGGACACAGCCCAAGCTAAGTTCAACATTCTTACCATCCTTTAAGACAATAGGAAGCATTCCTTTTCCAAACATGAACTATCACTTTATCATTTATTTTTTTTTCTTGGTACCTCTTCCTCAGTAGTGGCTGCCTGTGTGACATTTTCTTCTTGAGTTCATTTAATGAGCATTTATGGATTGCCTAGCATTACCAGGTCACCCAGTGCCACATGGTAAAAGGCAGATTCCTGTCCTCAAGAAGCTTGCAGTCAACTGGAGGGATGCAGACATGTCCACAGAGAATTGTAATAAAGTGTTACACTCATGAGGACAGAATGGCGTGGAAGGTACAGCAGGCACAAAGGACAGTGGCTCTATGCGGCGTGTCATAATCTACTACAGCACGTCTCAGTCCACTACAACGCATTACAGTCTAAGAGGCACAGACTGTGTAGTTGGGAATGTGGGGTGTAGCACAGTGACTGCTCATGCCTGTGGTTACTCATCTGTGAGGTGACTCTGGAATGTGTCAGGTCAGACCTACCGATTCAGACTTTCCTCACCATGTCACCCAGCCAGCAGCTCCTTCTTTGCGCCTAGTCCTTGGAGACAATCTTCCCTAGTTTCACTTTTTTTGCTCCTCGCCCCCAGGGCAGTAAAGGTATAATAGCTCGCCCTCTCTCAGCTCCCTGAATACAGAAGAACCATGGACTTGCTGGTGTTCATGAACCCCATGCCTGTCAATCATTTGCAACTTTCTTCAACATCTGTTTTTTACTTAGTCATACTTTTTATTGATAAGCAACCTGCAATAATTATTTAACTCATGTAATTTTGAAAAAGCATATTTTTCAATATCATGTATTGTGTGTAAGTCCAAGCAATATTTTAAGTTTTTTTTTCCTAAAAGCCTTAAAAATCCATATTTTTAGCTCTGGCTGGTATGGCTCAGTGGATTGAGCGCCAGCCTGTGAACCAAAGGGTCGCTGGTTCGATTCCTAGTCAAGGCACATGCCTGGGTTGTGGGCCAGGTCCCCAGTAGGGGGTGCGTGAAAGGCAACCACACACTGACATTTCTCTACCTCTCTTTTTCTCTCCCTTCCCTCTGTCTAAAAATAAATAAATAAAATCTTTTAAAAAATTTAAAAATCTGTATTTTAAATAAAAATAATTTAATATTCTTGTACATCCTGTTTAGAGAAAGCAGAGGAAATAACACAGGAGAAGAAAAGGGCGGAAATGTGAAATGTTTATTGAAGCAAGTTGCTTGCATTTTAATAAGAATGAAACTAGCAATTAGGAAACACTCACCAATATGTTACGAGCGGTTGCTTGGGGACAGTGAAACATGGATGACATGTTCCTCTTCTATTTTTCTGTGGTGAAGGGCGCATTACATTATAATGTTACAATGTACACATACACAACCCCTTAGCTCCCAAAGGACCTCACTCCAATTATTTCACAAGTTACATTTTTGCTTCCTTCCTTTTCATGAGATAAAATGTCTCTATTAATTTACTAATTTCTATCATAGTTTTCCTACTGTGGGTGCTCGCCTAGAAATAAACTGTGCCATTCAATGGTCTTTATATTTGCCTGTGATGGTCTTTTGTCAGATTTCCAGTGTATACTAACTTTCAAAGTGACAGCTGACTTGTCACTCTTCTCCAACATCCAAAGAGAGTCCACAGCCCTGGTCACAGGTCACACATCCTCTGTATAAATACAAGGTTTACTTTAAAGGTCTACCTCCAGCCCACTTTCTCTGTGAAGATTTTCCTAGCTGTCCACACCACTGAACTACTTTCTCTGCACTTATCTAACGTTGTATGTAAAACATAAGTTTTATATATATCATCATACATTATGTAATTTTTTTTCAATAAATTTCACCTATAAAGCATTGTTGGTTACTTACCGTGTGCTAGGAACTGTGTTAGCACAAGGAGAACTGAACAGGAAAGAATGCAGAATAAAGTGTAATAAATAACAATGGTTTATAAATATATACAGTGCTTTGAAAATTCAGAAAGAAAGCGCCTTACTCTTTGCCCATCCAGATTGTCACCTGCAGGCTACAGAGCAGTAATCTTCCCATTTTTCACTCCATACTTTGCACCCCAAGAAGTTGCTATGGGTTTGTTAGAATCCAGAGCACCCATTGGCATAGTGGTTGGAAGCAGGACAAGCTTGCTTGCTTCTTCTCCAAGTTTTCACCTACAGCAAAGGCAGCAGGCTGACTTAGGGGCTGCTTCATTGAAAGCCTTCTTTATGGCCTCTTGATGCTCTTAGCTGATGTTCCTTTTTCACAGTTTCCTCCCTGCATGCTACCATCCAGAGTGCAGTGTGACTGGGATGATGACCAGGAGTTGAAACATGGCCCAGGTTGGATACCAGCCTGAGCTTTGTAATCCAGTTGAGCATCACACTGCAACCTGCAATGGTGTCTGGCACCAGAGTCCAGTTATCAACTTTGCACATACCTGCAGTGTTTATATCCTTCGAGAAGCTCATGAGGAAGGGTGGCTGTGGTTTAGAGTAGATCTGAGTATTCTATACTGCCCCCCCATAACACTATCAACCACGTCCCCGATTTCTAACTCTGGCCATTTGGGGTAGAGATTAGACCTTAGATTTATTTTAAAGTCACCTAAACAATAAACATAGTGTTTACTCAATTAAGAAGATATTACAACTTGGTAAATGGAGAAATTTACATTGGACTAGATCTTCATATATTTAATTGAATTTAGTTTCAATTATAAGATGCTAAGATATTTTTAAAAGAAAATTTTGTGAGAAAAAGAGGTAGATATATAAGATAAAGGCAGAGGTTTCTGAAAGTATGAGAAGTTATGATAGGCCAGTGGTTCTTTGGTTATGTATCAGAATTATTGATAATGTTCTTTTTAAATGCCTACCACCCAGGGGTGTCCAATCCACGGCCCGTGGGCTGCATGCAGCCTAAGATGGCTATGAGTTCAGCCCAACACAAAATCATAAACTTTTTTAAGCCTTTTTTTTTGCTCATCAGTTTTTGTTAGTGTTTGTGTATTTAATGTGCGGCCCAAGATAACTCTTCTTTCAGTGTGGCCCAGAGACACCAAATGGTTGGACACCCCTGATTCCTAGACATTCATAGCAAGACTCTAAATCAGGAAGTGTGTTGGCATACAGCATCTATGCTTTTCAAAATCCCCATAAATGATTCTGATGCATGGCTATGATTGTAATTGTCCAAAATGGAAATAAATAAAATAAATAAATAAATAAGAAATAAATCCAGACACCAACCAACACACCTGAAATGAGCCTGGTCGTTCATCTTTGTCAATTAGAAGAAGTTAAACTTTTCCTTAGCAAAGCTATAGTTGTGCAAACATTTGAATCTTTTCTTTAGGGAGTTTTATCAAAGATGATATATGAGCCACCCCAAATAATCATCCTTATTACTTAATGTTTATGTGAACCTAGCCTGTTATTTTTATTTTGTTAAATATTGATCAGCAACCTAAGACAGAATTTTAGCATCAGCAGTAATCACATTACCCCTCCACTCCTGTCATCTGCACCCCAGAGTAAATGCTCAATAGCCTCTATTGAATAAATTAATGAATGAAGAATGAATAAATGAAGAATGAATGAATGAATGAATGATTCCCCCTCCTCATTTTCGCAGATGAAGCTGGTTAGTCGTGCCACTTGCTCACAGTCTTACTGCTACTATCTGATGGCAGTGTTGGGACTCAGCTAGGTTAGCCCATTCTTCCTGCTAGACTCCTCCCACCTGGCCACATGCTTTAGTCACCTCTGAACAACTGTCAATTGTTCAACAAGTTAAGTCCATCCTTTAAGAACGCTCTTAGCTTCCATGCAGAAGAGAAAAACATAATGGAGCACACAGGGCTTAAAAGCAATTCTCAAAAAATAACTTAAAATGCTCAGAGCAACAGCAACACCACCTGAGTGGAATGACTTCCAAAGCGACTACTTTGAACGGGACACATTGATTTCTGCATGGACGTTCTGGGGTCTTAAGATTCAGTCTTTGATTTCGTATTTCTAAGTTGCACAATTGTTACCTTCCAATAAAAGGTGTTCCAATGAGAGACATCAATGGGCCAGATCTCGTTTACTAGTTTCCCTCCGACCATTATCTCACTGACAAGTTGGGCTTAGATCACCCTGGAAAGAAAAAGAAAAGAAAAGGAAAAAGGAACTAAACTTTGATCTGTAATTGTTCTGTTTTCATAACCATACATTTTTAGATAAGATTGCCTAATTGCCTTTTGTAAACGTTCCTGTGGAATCTAAAGAAATTGTGGCTCTAGAAGGCATTCTCACCAAACCCCTCTTTAAACCACCCTTGAGAAAACAGTTACGACAACAGAAGAGTGTCAGAGGGCTACCCCTGGTGACTGATCTCCCTTCAACAGTCAGCATGTTAGAGGAAAACCTGGGTCCTAAACAATAATTTTGTTTTGCAACATAACTTTCGCTACTATCATGTCTTCAAATAAAAGATAACACAGCAGGGCAACTGCAACACTGCGTGTGTATGTGTGATGGTTTGTAGAGAGCCTAAGAGGGGTACACAATTGAATTTGGTCTGTTGCCTCCTTCAACAGGTAGCCTTAAACTAAAGAGATGATATTTTGTTTGTTCTTGAAGATGTTTGTATAGTTTGCTCAGACCATTTTATAGGGCCTCTTTGGAGGCATTTGGCTAAACAGAGAAGTGGATAAAATTAAAGTTTTCCAAACTACATTGACAACAGGTTTTTTTTGGATTAAAAAAAGAAAAATGAGTGCTAAAATCTAAGCAAGAAAAAAGATTTTCACAGAGATCACAGTTTTTTTTAACTGATGTGACCAAAGTGAGAAAGAAAACAAATCCCCCTTAAACAAAAGTAGAACTTACGGAAGATTCCGTGCCGTGTAAGAGAGTCATTCTGTTTTCTGTTAAGGCTACTTCTTGTCCTTGAACAATACCTTCCCGGGAACACAGCTGACCTGGCATGGGTTATGGTGGGTACATCAGTGTGCACAGCTAAATGGACTGGCAGACAATAGGGATTGTTCCCCCCTTGGAAATTTTTAATTCATCTCTTTAACTCATCCCCTGCTCAATTTCTCCAACTGTGTATGAGATGCTATATGATTGTAGATGAAAAGCCAAAAAAATCTGACTTAATTTTTATTCCTCTCAAACAATCTCAAATCCCTTTCAAGTTTCTGTGTATCTTAAAATAATGTTTCCTTCACTCCAGAATATATCTCTCGACTAAAATTGCTTAGTTATTTAACTATGAACTTGAAAGCTAAATCTTAGATTGAAGAAAAATATACTCTTTACCCAGAAAGCCCAGGGGACAGTTAAGGGGAAAACGCTGAATTTCTTAAATTTAGTGGTTTAGTTTATATTGTGTAAGTGATGGTGGGACTTTCGGGGCTGGCGTGGGAGGTGAATTAGAAAGTCCCTTCCCTTGTTATCACCGCTGACTGGGTTCTGCAAGCACCCTAGTGTCTAAAGGTGTCAGGACACTCTGTTCATTTTGTCAAGAAAAGAAATCTCGCCACTCTGTGCTCAATTGTGTGGATGAATATTCAGCACCTCCGACTCAGATTCACAGCTAATGATCTAGATTCTGAGTTTTCAAAGGCCGGTTGTTCGGCCTGCTTCTTGCTTGCTGCCGTCTCTTTTTAGCGGTTTCATCGTTTGTTCACACCTCCGGGAGAAGAAGTGAAGGAAGAAGATGAAACATAAATTCGTCAACTTTTTTCAACTAAGTCCTTAATCTTGCCAAGATCTGTAATTGCAAGAGAGCTTGTGGGAAAGCTCTGTTAAGAAACAAAATTTAACTGAGTAAATTTAAAAATCTAATTGGCTTTAATTAAATGATTCATGAATTAAGCTGCATCTCATCTAGCAAGTGGAGAGATACTCCAAGGTACTAAACAAGATGAAAGGCTTTTATAGAAAGAAGGGTGGGCTGCGGAGCTCATCAGCATGAGAAAAATGTAAATTCATTGGAGGAAAGTAAGACTTCAGGTGAAGATAGTTTCTCACTGGCTGAGCTGTGGCATTTTCATTGGCTGGCCTTGTTGCTGGGCAAGAGGAAAACCTTCCTCCTGCTGGACTGATAAAGTAGCTGCACCTCCTGTTTGGGAATGTGAGGTATGTCTGTAACTGTGGTCTTTCTGTTAGCAGTAATTGACAGCTCCTATTTTGGGTAATTGACCTTGAGTGGTAAGGCATGAGAGCCCCCTCCACGGGCCTTCCCTACTCTGATTTTAATTGAGGTTTCCTTTATTAATTTTCACGACATAGAACACTCGAGGGGAACAATCTTTTTCTGTGCCATCAGAAAACATAACACAGGGCACACGTTGTCACATCAGGACAAATTGTGATCTCTTCATACAAAAAGACAGTAACTGAAGGAAATATTTACTATAACACTACATTAAACAAATACATAAATAATGAGTAATAAATAAATGCCTGACTAAATCAGGATCCAACCATCAGAAGGTTTTGATAACTCAAGAGCTAAGCCTCAGCAGGGCGACTGCAACACTGCGTGTGTATGTGTGATGGTTTGTAGAGAGCCTAAGAGGGGTACACAATTGAATTTGGTCTGTTGCCTCCTTCAACAGGTAGCCTTAAACTAAAGAGATGATATTTTGTGTGTTCTTGAAGATGTTTGTATAGTTTGCTCAGACCATTTTATAGGGCCTCTTTGGAGGCATTTGGAACTAAGGCCATACAGTAAGACCAGTACTTCTGATGCAGTCTCCAGAAACTGAAAACACACCCATGCAGAGCCTTTGTTTACTGGTGATGGTTTAAGGAACACAGAGTCCCCAAGCAGAATGGTGAAGAGCATGAGGTTTTGCTTGCTTGACACAGGCTCATCTCACTTTTGAATCCACCTCTAACCTGATAGTATCATGCCCCCAATTCCCAGCAAAACAAAAAGGGCTATCCAGCAATGCAAGTGACAAGCTTAATTTCTTCCACTCCTTCCCATTGGCCTCAGTAAAAAAGTGCAAACCCCTTAGCATGACTCCCCTGCTGGCCCTCTGCTGGCCCACCCTTACCTTCTCCTCTGTCTCGTATCCAGGCACATGAGGTTCCTGCCCTTCCTCAAGTACTGCTCCCCTCTTGCTGGTGGGCCTTTGAACACTGTTCTCTGGGCTGGGAACACTCTTCACTCCTTTCTCCCAGCTAACTCCCAGGAATCCTGCCTGGACTCGATAGCCTTAGCCAGCTCTGCCCCTCAAGCTCTTTCCTAGAGCACTTATGCTCCTTCTTAAAAGTCCCCAGGTCATCCTGGGTTCTTAGTGTGAAGTTGTGTTCTCTCCTCAGTTGTAAGCCTGCGAGTCTCTGAGATCTTACCAGACATGTTTATTGCTACAACCCCAGCACAGCCTGGCCCACAGCGAATGCCAAATAATATTTGATGAGTGAATAATTTAATGAATTAGTCTAGTCTAGATATCTACACTAATATGTTTTTAGAGAATCTAATATTTTTAAACTCCTCAGAAGGCTTTCAGGCTTTCATCCCAGACCAGTTGCTACCAGGAGAATAGACTGGGGGTCAACTGTGCTGGAGATGCAAGACGCTGTGACCTGAAGGGCACACCTGAGCTTCTGTGTCTCAGCAGCTGAGGTGTTTGCCTGTACCTGAGCCAGGCCCACTCTGCTTATTTTCCTTTTTCTCTGTCCCCTAACCCCTCCCATGTTTTAGTCCCCAAAATTCCAACTAAGGAATTAAGGATTCATTCTTACTCTGCTGATTAATTTGCTTTCCTTCCCACATCTCCCACTTACGCTGGGTTTGATCCTGTATCTGGGCAGTTATTTTTCAACTAACCATCAACAGTCCTTCTCAATTTGCCCCATTGTGTCACTGAGATTTTCACCCTTATAATGATTGTTAACATTTCCATAGCACTTAACATACACTAAGCACACACGGGCTTGCACAAGTGTTTAATCCATACAACAACACAATTAGAAAGGTACTATTGTTATTTCCATTCTATAAATGAGGAAACGGAGGCACAGAAAAGTAAAGTCACTTGTCCAAAGTTACCAGCTAGAGAGAGAACATAAACCTACATGGTCCAGCTCCTCCATCCATGTACTTAACTACTACACTTTATTATTTCTCATGCATTAGGGATGCCTATTGTTGCCATGACCACTTCATTTTCTGCAGTTCTCACTCTTAGTGTCTACTAGGTGTGCATCAAAGCATGTGACCTTGCGTTTCATACCCTCAGGTAATTGGACAA
This sequence comes from Macrotus californicus, assembly GCA_007922815.1. Taxonomy (NCBI): domain Eukaryota; kingdom Metazoa; phylum Chordata; class Mammalia; order Chiroptera; family Phyllostomidae; genus Macrotus; species Macrotus californicus. The sequence continues at coordinate 47,523 of VMDR010003299.1, forward strand.
TTGCTTAATAGCTGACCCAGTAGATTTGATTCATAGACCAGTCCCTAAGACTTGGGACCTTTTCCAAATAATTACTAGACCAATCAGATTCCTCTCTTGAAAGTCTGGAATTGGGAAATGAGCAACTAGACCTGTCATTAGTGGATATTAGAGATGACCAGTACTGATATACATAGTATACATAGAATTGAATGGCGCAGTTGGATCTTGTGCAAAATGAATAAAGGGAGAGCTGGTTAAAGCAGAATAGAGCATAGAGTTAGAAACAGGTGTAAGAAAGACCATGTGGTGCTTAGGATCTAGAGAGACTAATTCCAGTTCCTGACTTTCCTAATTCTTAGTTTCAGGGATTTCTGTTCCTTGCAACTCATTGCCTCAAGACTTCTGGTCCCCCAGGGCTCCAGTCAGCTCTTCCAGGTGGGCCCATGACAATGAGGAGAACACAAGGAGCTTTTTGATGAGAGGGGAAGCCTCAGGTGATGCTGAGTGGGTTGAAGTCATATATGATCTCTGGGCAGCTTCCATTGCCTTCACTGTTCCTCTCCCAGGATTATCCTGACTGAGCAGTCACTAGACAGCATTACTGCTCAAAGCTGAGCACCTCTAAGGATTGGGAATGCAGATAAAGGTGCCCAACTATATAGCATTTAGCTGAGAATCCAGAGCCATGTAGCAACCAAGCCCATATGACAGGACTTCCTGAGCCTAGGCTGGATTAGCAAGCCACTTAAAAATGACTTCTGGTATTCCATAATTCTCAGAGATTCACTGAAAGATAGGAATAATACAAATCTGATAATGGCATTAAGTATGTTATATTTCACAAAGCCCTTTTACATAAATTATCTCATTGGATCTCTGCCACAACCCTATATCCATTCAGTCACTGAGCTTTTCTAGTTTTATATTCTGAGCTTTTAAAAATTCTGTCTCCCTTTGTTGCATTCTTATTCTCTTAAGAATAAAGTCCAACATGAAGAGCCTTGCAAAGTCACACTAAAAGTTTGGACTTTATTCTTAAAGTAATCAAAAGTTATGGCCAAGATTTGAGCAGAAAAGTATGTGTTTAGATTTATATGTTGAAAGCATCACCTGGCTGCTGTGTGGATAATGGACTGAAGGAGGAAAATAGTGGGGGCAGGGACATCAGGGTAGGGCTGATGTATTAGTCCAGCAGAGAGATTGTGGCTTAACTAAGGCAATAGAATTGGGGATGAAGGCAGGAAGAAGACAGTGCCCAATAATCTGACTGAAAGCAACTGGGAAGGCAGTGTTTCCATGATAGAGGATGAAGTGACTACTTCCAATGAAGATCTAGATCATGCAACTTCAGCTATTTGGGGAGGGATATTTACTTTTAATTTGCACAAGCACGCAGTAATGTAAGAATAGGAGTGATAAATAAGATTATTGATAAGGAAGTTATTGAGTAGAGTTGCTCAGTGTTGCTCAGCTTCCCACTGTGTACAGAAAGGCACACAATGGAGTCTAGGATGATGACTTTAAAATATAGTGCCTGAACATCCTTATCTAGAGTTTGTCTTAATTTCAGGACTAAATTTAGCAAAACTCTGGCATCACCATAAAAATTTAGAGATCCTTATAAAAGTGATAGGGCCATGATTCATAGTCTCCCTTTCATTTATTACTGAATGTGATTCATATATCCCAATAACTCCATGGACAATCTAATGATTATGAGTCTTTTACCTATAAAAGGGTTGAAACAGAGACTGAATAAATTATATCATTAGAACAATGTAGGTTAAAATATCCAAATGAAGAGAGGGAGAGAGACAGAGAGCTAAAAGAATTTCTACACCTGAAATAATTTTTATATCTTAAGAAATTTAAAGTACATTTCTTATACTCAGAATACAATTCACTTTTAAAAACCCATGAAAATTATAGCATTTATAATTTTTAACTTTAAGAAATAACCTCTGTGCTTTTTGGTGGCTGTGAAGCTGGGGAGATCCCAGCTGGGCAGAGGACTTTGGATCTCATCCTCCCTGCTCTTCAACCTTCCCCCGAAGGCCCTCAATAAATAGTGTGGTCCCAGAAAAAAAAAAAAAGGAAGAAGTGACCTCTGTGGATTTTATAGAATTGTGTTTCTCACAATAACTAACAGTTCAAATACACTCCCTCATTGACAGTAGTTTTGAAATACTGAGGCATCACCTCAGCCTTCTGCATAGAAGATAACCAAACTTGATATGCTACGAATAGATACAGTTATCATCATTGTTTAAAAATAAAAATTCCCAAAAGACCACAAAAAAGTAAAATTACTTAGATGGTAAGAGAATGAAAAGAGGAACCATAGACTGGGAGAAAATATTTGCAAATCACATACTGATAAAAGTCTTGTACCGAAAATATAGACAGGACTCTCAAATTCAACAATAAAAAACAAATAACTCAATAAAATGGGAAAAAATTTAGATAGACATTTCAAAAAATAAGATGTATGTATGCCAAATAAGCACCTGAAAAGATGCAATATCATTAGGGAAATACAAATTAAAACCACAAGATATATCATAACACCCAAATTAGGATGGCTGAAATGAAAACACTGAGCATTCCAAGGGATGCCAAGATCATGGAGGAACTGGAATTCTCATACACTTTTGCTAGGCATGCGAGATGGTACAAGTTTCTTAAAAAGTTAAATATACATCTACCAGTGACCCAGCCCAAGAGAAATGAAAGCTTATGTCCATACAAAAATGTGTAAACAAATGTTGGTGGCAACTTTATTTATAATAGTCATAAAGTGGAAATAACCACAGAGCAGAATTGCATAATAATTATTCCAAGAGAAAACAGCCAGACAGAAAATGTACACATGGTGTTATGAAATCTTAGGGAAAAAATGCGCACCAACCCATAGTGGCAGAAAGCAGATCAATGGTTTCCTAGAGATGGTGGTGGAGCTGAGGAGGGGAAGGGAAGATGGATTGCTAAGAGACAAGAGAAATTTTTAGAGAGTGGTGGATATGTTCATAATCTCGATTATGGTGATGATATCATGAGTGTATACATAATCAAAATTTATTAAATTGTACAATTTAAATATGTGCAATTTATTACATGTCAATAATACCTCAATAAAGCTGTTAAAAATGAAAAAATAGGCAGAAGTGATCAGTATTTGTAGTTTAAGTGGAGCTTGAAGAACAATCAATATTTAACCAAGATAGTATTTAAAGACCAGGTGAGTAGAATAAATTAGTGATGATGCTCTGAAAGTGTGAGTTCAACCTTCAAATAATGTCTAACATTTTTCATGGTGACCACAAGAAGCTTCCTGATTTATTGTATTTTTCTTCATCTTTACTCAGTTGTAAACAGGGTGTATATATTTTCTTGGTGACCAAGAAACCCTGGCCATTTCCTCCCAAGGATGCTTTTAACCATGAGAGCTTCACCTTCTATGTCCTACTGTGGTTTGGCTGAAAGAAATGTGTGAACGTCATACAGAAATCACACACATCACATATTGCACTTGAGATTTTTAAGATGGCTGTGAATGAATTTTTCCTTGTCTACCAGTTCTAAGGTATTAAATAAATCTCCATTCGTTCTTTATCCTTGAAGACAACATATAAATTTAATCATCTACATACATGAGCCACACTCAACATAATAACAAACAAAAAGAAATAAGAAAAATGATCAGGGCAATATATTTTATTGCACTGGGATTTAGCTTCCAAATTTCTTGAAAAATAAATTTGAAGTTACAATGGATAGTCCATCAATCCTTGAAACAGCTTTCTAAGAGAAATACCATGGGCTTCTAATACAAAATAATACTTGAGCATATGTATTTGCCTATCTTTCCCAAGACCCTATTGAATTTGCCATAAAGAAGTGAAAAAAAAAAGCCTATAAGAGTAAAAAAAAAAAAAGGAAGGCGTTATCAGCCTATGAAAGACACCAATAAATACCTGGTCTTTGGGCAGCAGAAGAGAGCATGTTGGCAGAAGTAGTAGCGCTGGTTGTCCCCCAAAAGAAGAGTTGTGAGCCAGGGTTCCAAGTAGAGCTATAGGTAGACTCTGGGCTGTGAATCTGAAGGTATAGAGGGCAAAGTTCAGAGCTGGAGCTGAAAACTGGGGACTTAACTAAAGGTCTATTTAGAGAACAGTTGTACCCACCATCCCTATCTCCACCTCCACCCTTCAGGGCAAAATAACACCTCTACATTCCTCCCAGAAATTTATTCCCACATGCTTTTCTAAAGAGATGAAGCAAACTAAGATTCTTATGATGGCAGATCAAAATTTCCCCAATTCTGGAAGTTGGAAGTCTACCATTTATCCTGTCCCTTGGTCTACATGTGAGCAGGCAACGGAGGATCACAGAATGTATAAGTAAAATAAACAGCATAAAACAGAAGGGTGCAAATGAACAGCACTCAGAAGAAGCAGGGAGAATCTGGGAATCAGAAGAGAAGTAGCTAAACATTTTAATAAATGTCCTCAGGGCTATCAATGAAGATATTACAACCATGACTTAAGAATCAGAAGCTATCAAAACACCGGATTGTAATAAGAGGTCAGATAATTAAGAGAGAATGAGAGAGAGAGAGATCTTTGAAAAGAAAGTAGATTCTTCATAATAAAATAATTAAAAAGCAGGATATTTTTGAGGATATGCTCAAAACACATTTTGCCTTTTAGGCCAGAAACCTTCTCCTTCAAGTGGCACAAAGATCTCACCTGGCTTTGAGCCTGAAGATGACACGCAGTGAACAGGATTTACAAAGTCATAGCAATGCCAATATTGCTGGTTGATAATCCAATTGACACATAAACACTGAATTGATATACTTTACACTGAAGTAAGCAGAATCTATTACTGATCAAATATTATGAAGCTCTCACGATGTCACAATTTCATATACTTTTATCTCGTTGGTCTACACCTTGGGAGAGGGTAGGTGCTGCTATCCTCATGTCTGAGTAGAAGCCAAGACTTGGCACAACTGGGTGGTTTCCCCAGGCACAGGGGTGATGAGTGGCAGAGGGAGAGCCTGAGCTGGAGTCTTCTGACCCCAGTTCTAATCTCCTTTCCTCTGCTCCAGCAGTTCTCAAAAGTTTGATTTCAGCACTTCATTACATTTTTAAAAATTATTAATTAAGAAAACCAGAGACATTTTGTTTATGTGGGTTGTATCTATTGATATTAACTATATTAAAAGTGAAAACCAAAATCTTTCAAAATATTTACTAATCCATTTTAAAACAAAATAAAAAATGTATATAACAAATATTTTAATAAAAATAACTATAATTTCTAAAAATAGCAGAAACAGGGGCATTGTTTTAAATATTTGTAAATCTATGGAATGAAGGAAGGCAACTAGATGCTCCTAACTGCTTCAGCATTCATTGTGGTAGCATTCATCAGGTAGCCTCTGGAAGATTCCATTGTACACCTACGTAGAACAAACAATATCTTAGTATAATTAAAAAAATAGGTTTGACTTTGTAACCCCCTAAAAGGGTAGCAGGGGCCTCCAGGGTCCCCAGACTACAATGTTGATCCCGCTCCTTCAGGAGGCTTTCTGTCGCCTCCCTGGTAAGAATTCAGTCATCTTCAATACTGGTCCCACAGTTCGGTCCTTAACCCTCAAGTTAATTCCGGTTTTATCATTTGTATGACAGTTGTTGACCATCCATCTTCTGGACTATGCTGTTAAATCTGCCTGTGTTCTAGTCCACACCTAGTGCCTACTACAGTGGTATGTACCCAGGAAATAATAAATGTGGAATAAATACATACATGGAGCCCAGAAATGTCCTACCACAACAACTCAGAAACAATGGTATGGTCTCCAGCACTCTGCTAGAGGAACAGGGCAAGCAAACTAGACTACAGCAGGTTCTCGAATACCAACGGCCTTCCACTCATCACCATTTCACCGTAACATTGATGAGATGCTACAGGATATGTTAAGGAACTTAACACTTGTTTATATCAACTAGCCTATGGTAAAACTGCTGTCCTTTTATGTCATTTAACTTAAAGTTTCAGAACCTATAAAGTTTGAAGTGAGGATCTACTATACACAGACATTGTTAAGAGAAGCTAATAAATTAAGTTGAATGAGTCTGAATCTCATGTCTGCCACTTACTGGCTGACATTATGAAAATGTCTCTCCATTTCAGTTTCCTCGTCTGTAAAATAAAGATAAAAATAATATCTACTTACAGAGTTACTGAGATGAGGAAATGTGATATTTCTATGAAGTATATTACAATGACATACAATGCTTGACAAATGATGAGCTTTTACTATTACTTCTGTCGCTGAATGGGCAAAGCTGTCTCTCTCTTGATCTCCCCTATAACTAAGTAAGTGGGACTACAATGGAGCAGGGAGCTGAAATACCCAACTTGGAAAAGAGACTTGTCCAATAAGTATTTATTCAATGAATTCCAAACTCAATATCAGATTCTGTACTGAAGCAAGTTTCCTCTAACTTACTTGGAATTAGCAAGTCACAGATCACAAAGAAGAATTAGAGTAATTACAATAGATGATTACAGAACAAGCAGGGAAGCATGTGATTCAGGGATGCTTGTGAAGAATCTTTTACGGTGCTTTGACACTTCGAAAGAATTTCAATAGTTGTAATCAATCCACTTGTTTGGATCTTAGTAAATACTTGAAGTGTCTTAAAATAGCACTGTATTCTGAGATCTGCCTTTAATGTCATTGGATGAAGATGGTGTATTAATGGCTTAGGGTATTTCTTACCTAGAGCAACTGGAATTAATGCCAAACATTTGAAGACAAGGTTCTTAGTGCAGCTTTATCCTAGATTTACAACATTACACTGAGAATAATTTATTCCAGTCAATCCCCTTTAACTCCTAATTTTAATAACGTATAGTAATAGTGAATATATACTCACATTCTGTACACTTAGATATACAAAGAAATGCAGTTTCTTTATTTCATTACAAGTGTTCAGAGTTTTGCACCAGTCCCACATTGCTGGGGCTTTGGGTGGGGGGTGTGGGGGTTGCATATTTTGTTTCCTCGGCAGATGTTAGTCCTGTCCAATCATTTGCAGTCTTTTCAGATAACTCACCTCCTGCTTGACAAGTGCTCAGGCAGTCAGAAGTCAGCTCTTTTCTTCTGGGTGTAGGAATGGGGCCTGAGGCTACCGCATCCTTAGGAGAGGCCTAGGAGAGATGCAGGGGGCAGGGGCTGCTTCTTGGACTCCTGACTGCAGAGGTGTGACAGATGCTATCTGGCTTTTGAAGGTGAAAACTGAGTTCCCAGCACTGAAGTTTGTGGCCCACATCATTCACCCCTGCTTTCACATTCTTTAGCCTCTCCTTTCTGTCCCTAAGCCTCTGCTGGCTTATGAGCTCTTTCTGCACCTCTGCAACCCGTCACTGAAGGCCCCCTTTATATATGTCATATATGTGGGCAGGAGAAACCAGCTGGTTACTCATGTCTCAACCCACACGGCCACCCTCATGCTATTTCCCTCACACCGGTTTGCATGTGCATCGAGCCAAAGGCTAGAGCTTTTTCTAGGGGCCACAGCCTCTCTCACAATACCCTCAGAAAAGCAAGACATTAATTAGTCCAAACATCCTTCACCTTCCACATATCTATCTACGTAGATGTTTCTAAAACCTTACTCATTGGCCTTTCAACCTCATATGAGACACTGGGGTGAGAGTTTGATATCTGATCTCTTCAAACTCCTGGTCTTCCTTCTCTTGGACTAGAAGGGGTGGGCTCTATATTATAACTTCTTTCCTTTTTTTGTCAGCCGTCAAAATACCTCAGCTGTTTTAGGCGGAAGGGCTGTCTGTACTCTCTGCACTATGGAAGAAAATGTATGATTTGAATGCTCATGGTTTAGTCTTGATTGCTAAAAAATATTAAACAAGTCTTCCTTTCAATGCAAAATCTGGCTTAAATGACTATTGTCTTTTGAAAATCTTATTTTGGTATCAGAGGCTAAGTACCAACCCTTTGTCATCCTTGTATTCCTTTTATAACATTGTCAAATCCTCTCAAGGCAAATGGGTGCTCCTGGAAGGATTAAAAATATGACAAAATCTCTTAAATAGTCTATTTCAAAAATATCCCACATTATAAGTGATTGTCATTACTCCAAATTCAGGCAATTTTAATGGACAACATTAATTTGCATTTTAACTGAGAGCCTTCCAACTGCTTTTGAAAGGTGGAAACAAAGTGTAAAAAATTTTTACTAGAAAGCAGAATCAGTCCTTTAGGAATTTCAAAACTAAGGAAATGCTTGCTGAACATATGCATACTTTTCAAGAGTTCTCCTAGAATTCCATAATTTCAATCAGCTGAGTAGATAGTTGATGTGAGGTGACCCATCATTATCTGAAATTATTATTATCAAAACTAGGCTTATAATCTTTCTTTTAAAAATCTGGCTTTTTTTCTCTATCTTTCAATCTTGTTAATGGTACTACACTTCTCCCAGCAGATCTAAGATACAAACTCTGCCCTCAGAGAAATTTCTATGTAATTTCCCTATAAAATCAATCATTAAAGCACATATATTTTTCCTTTGAAATGTGTCTGGTGTTCCTCTTGCTCCTCTTTTCTACTGTCACCATCTCCTGAATATCTCAATCACAGCCATGGCAGTTCAACGCCCCACCCCCTCCTCACTACCCTCATTCTGCTGCCCAGAACACAACATTATCTTTGCTTACTTCTTGACCTCGGTATTGCTGGTGCTCAATGAATATTTATTTGATTTAATTCAGTTTTCCAGTCCCCACCTAGAAGTGTCTGACCAGCATAAGAACTGTGTCCACACTGTCCATGTGATTTCATTCATGCGGAGCAGCCATCAGTGCTGGCCCGTTACTCCCACCAGGCCGTCCCCAACCTGCTGTGACAGCCTCAGAACACTGGGTTGGGTGGTCACACTTCATATCATTCTGGTCTTTTTTAAGCTTTTCTTCATCTTTCTGTGGATGCCTTATGTGCATAACAATTCCATAGGGGCTTTGCTGTTGGTGTCTGTGCCCGTCATACAGCTAATCCTAAGAATATGTTGTCTTCATTATTAATTTCATTTTACTATGTCTTGGAATATTGAAAAGGCAATGTTAAGGAATGGTGATACTATTAGTTTAAAGCCTACAATGTAGTTTTATTAATGGTCATTTTCCTGACCAAGGAGAAGGGAGAAGGGGTAGAGTGTTCAATATCTACACTCCAGAACTGTTCCACTTCAGGAAAACTCCCATTCAGCCTTGGTCAGGGGTGAGGTCTATGGTCACTATGAAGGACACAGAATACCACTTAAATCTCTTCTGAGAAGGGGCGGCAATTTGTACAGATGGTAGAACTGTTGGTACATGAACTTGATTTTGTATTTTTGAATGAAGGGAAGTCTTTCATGCCTACTGGCTCCCTTGGCGGTGGAGGCAGAAAGCAGGAAAGATTTTAAATGGAAATTTGCTCTTTTCCTTTATAATGAGCAGTGTGGTAAAGGAGCAGGTAGAGACAGAAATCGCTGGGGCAGAACAGGTTGCTGTCCCCAGTGTCAGGGGTCCTTCACCAGCCTCACCAGGCAGTTTTAGTCTTATAGAGAGATGTTTCACTGTCTTCTTGTGTGCTCTGATGCTTTTTCCCATCTTTCTTAACACGATTTTTAATATGTAAATAAGAAATATCTTACAGAAAAAAAATAAAAACTGAGATTTTAAAAAATTAATAAAATCTATTGCCTTTACCCAGCCACTGTAAACCATTTCTAGGTTATTTCTCTCATGTATATGGTATATGACTCAATCATATTCTCGCCTCTAAATGTTTGTTGGATAACCGAAAATAATTGTATGATGAAAGGCTATCGATACACAAGTCTGTGCTCTAATTGTTTTCCTCTTTAATTAACAAAACTGTTTACCTTGCCAGTTGGTAGATAATCAGTGCTTTCACTCTGTGGTTTTGAAAAGTTCCATTGGGTGCCTATGACACCATTTACTTAGTAATACCTACATACTTGGGGAACATTTACATTTTTCTCAGTTTTTCTCTGAGAGATAACACTGTGATGACAAGCTTATTCCACCTTTTGTGGTCCACTTCTGGACAGATTCTTTAGATCAGAGGTAGGCAAACTTTTCCTGTAAAGGGGCAGCTAATGAATATTTCTGCCTTTGCAGACCATACGGTCTCTGCCTCACCTAGACACCTCTGCTGATGTAGTAGAAAAATGGTCATAATCGAACAAGCATGTCTGTGTTCAAATAAAACTATGTGCAATGAAATTTGAATTTATTTAGTTTTCAATGGGTCATGAAATGCTATTCTTTTCTGATTTTGTCTCAGCCATGGAAACGACGTGAAAACCATTTTTAGTCCACAGTGGTACAGGAGTCGGCAGCAGGCCACATCTGGCTGGCTGGCCTCGTTTGCTCTTGAGTCCAGGCACTGCTGGGACAGATGGCACACACTCAGTTGAGTCCTTGCTGGTAATTTTGATGGTTCCCTTCAACCATATTTCTTGGCTGTTAAATTTCTGAATTCAGGCATTTAAGTAGTCAGTGTTTTCAACCTGAACTACACAACTATCAAGAGACTATGCAAAAGAACTACCCTGCAGCTCAGTACCTCTGGCCAGTGACCGTTTTCTTAGAATTGACCTCGAGTAACAAGGCTGTAGGAGAGGTCATCTCACCCAACCCTCGGCGGTGGCCACCTGAAAAGCGAGAAAAACCCTAGTTAAAAAGTGTCAGAAAGGGCACTCCAGGGTTTCATCATCCAACTTTAATCCTCCCAGTTCAAACACATTTTATTCTAATTCTTCAGTCAAGCCTGAGAACACCTGGCCAGCCGCCACCGTCAAACACAAAGACAATTATGAAGTTAATCCCTCTGCATTTCTTTCTCTATCCTGGGTTGATAATGATGAACAAGAACTATTTCCTTTTGTGGACTGTGTAACTGAAGTACAAAAGTGCCTTTTCTCCAATAGGATGGTGACTCAGAGAAAAGGGAAACCTTGCTCCCTGCCTGGAGGGCTAACTGTCATGGTCATAAGCTAATATTTATTAAACGTCTACCAGTTGCATTCCACTCTGTGAGGCACAATGGCAAGTAGTCCCATCCATTACTATATATTTTAATTTTTCTTCATTTTCTTAAATTGTGTACTGGATGATTAGGTGGCTTCAGGACATAAGTACAAAATTGAAAGTATTCAATTAGGATACCCCACAAGGCAGCAGCAGTTAAAACACCGTGTATTAAAATATCAGCTTTACAGTTAGGATTCTCCACATCCAGAAGGGGCTGATTTGTAAGATGTTCTGAAGCCAGAGGAGTTGGGCAGACCAGGGAGGACAGTAAACCTCCTCTAATGGGGAAGCCCTTTCCCCAGGTCCCCCTACAGGTGGCATCTGAGACCCAAGATTTACAGGTAGCTTATCTCATCTGTCAGAGCCTTCCTAAATTATTTCTTAATTTTAAGATATGAAGAAAACACAGCTCTCACTCTTATTCCAACAAGAAGTTAATTTTTTCAAATAAAAATACTCATTCAAGAACTCTTGTTTATATATTCCTCCCCCCACGCGCTCTATGTATTTTTGTGAGATGTTTGTGTAAAACAGGTAATAAATTACATATGAAGAAAACAGCCATTTCTCTTTATTGGAATGTCATAGAATCTGAGGCCATCTGAGGATCACTAATGGTTAGAGCACTCTTCCACAGTCTGAGGCGTTGCCCATCTTAATCTTTACAAATAAAAGAAGAAATCAAACATGGACTTAGTAAGTATGTGACTGATTCTAAATCATATAGGGCTGTTTATACTGCCGAGGAAAGAGGTAAATCCCAAACTGCTTTGACCAGATTTTTCAATGGTCTTACAACAACAGGATGAAATGTAATACGGATAAGTATAAAATGATATACCCACAGGGAAAAGAAAAAGAAACCAAATATATATGCAGTATAGGAAAGGTCCAATTAGACCGCAACACAATAGAAAAGAACCGGAGCTCAGATTCAACAATAAACTGAATTAAATCAATAACAGAATGTTCCTGGAAGATAAGCTGATATCAGTTTAGGCATTTTGACATTTGCCGTCATGTCATAGGTTCAGGTGTGGAAAGAGCATTCTTTTTAAATGGCAGAATTCTAAAACAGCACCTAAGAATCCCCTGGAGAGTCATGAAAACAAAGACTAGCACCCAACCCGGAAAATATGACACAGTACGTTCCTGAGAAGGATCCCAAGAATCTGCATTGTAAAGGAGCTGGCACCATGATTCACAGGCACACGTTAGGATCTGGAGGGTGACGAATTCTTTCTAGTCACCCCCTGTGCAGCTCAGGTATTTGCCCTTGGTATTCAACCTGCTTCCTGGGCTTTGTACAGACCTGAGAATGCAGAGAAACCACGCTCCTATGTGGGCCATCCACTTCTGATTTTTATTTCTTTAAAAAATATAACTATTAAACCAACTGCTTACATGGTATGCACTGTGGTTGGAACAGCTCTCTGTTCTCTAAGCGTCTTGCAAGCAGGGACTGTTTTTATTCACCCTGGTGGCCTTCGTGCTTAGCATGGTGGAGCTCAGTTATATTTTTTATTATGGGATGCTAGGCACAATGTTATTGATTTGTGGCACGTAACATATGTGTATTTAAAGAAACACAAATCTCTGAGTAACAGAAGTTCCACTTACATTCAAGCTTTATCACTTTGAATGGACAAACGTTTTCTCACTAATTCTTGTGCTAGACATTCACCCAGTTCTACCAGCTCTGGCTCGGGGCTTCAGTCATTTCAGATGACCTTAGCAATGGCTTACAATTTATCATAGAGAAGGCGCTAACTGTCTTCTTAAAAACAGCACTGTGTTTACTCCCCGCCCTCTATTCAGGTTTAAACTTGCCCTTTCTCAAGAAAAGACACTTTCATTTCTTCATGCCACGATGCTGTGGGACTTTTACTTCTAGCTTCTAAGGTCACAGGTCTCGCATTTTCTTCCTCTCTGGGTTAGCTCGCTCTCTCTTTCTCCACCCCTCCTCTCTCTCACACACACAATGAAGTGAACAATATTTGATTCTGCATAATCCTCTTCTTCCCTTGCCCGCTCTAGTTAAACACCCTCTCACCCACTTACCAACTTCATTTGGGCATTACTGTACATATTATTTTTCAGATAACATATTAACTCACCCTCCCAAGCTTTCCCATGATTTTGAAGTTGTAACTTAATGAATTGATCCTTTTCTGCCATGAACATTTTACTGTTCAAACCAAGAAAAATTCTTTCAAATCAAGTTCTACTGTGGTGTCCTCATAAAGGCAATTTTTGCATGTGGCTGAAATTTGAGCCTTAGCAAACTGTTACATTCAATAAGTTGTTGAGGCACACTTCAGAAAAGATTATATCCCCTGGAGAAAGATGAATGATGTCGGGGGGCTGTTTCATTTTTAGACCATAATGCTAAGAATATAGACTTTCAAACTTTTGGGGAAGAAACTAGTTTTCCACGTCTAGCAAGAATAAATAAGATAAATAAAATAAAAATTAATAAAATAAATAAGGGCTTAACTTACAGCAAGAGAGTCGCAAGTTTAAGAGCAGGAAGAACGGGTTGCAACAGTCACCCGAGGATGAGATGGCAAATTCATGAGGAAACTTCAGATTTTCACTTGTCCAGAGCAGGACCTGGCTGAGAGGCATTCTTGAAGCTTCACTGCACTGCATAAGTTATAAAAAGAAAGCACAACTACATGGATGACTATGGAAATGATTTCTCCGAAGTTCAACAAAGCAAAACAAAACAAAGAGGAGCATTTGATATCATTTGCATACAAGATGATCAAATGAGATAGCAACAAGTCTCCAAGGAGCAAATGAGGTAGTGACCAAAGCGACTGGCCAGTGATTTGTCACACAACAGGATGACAAAGGTTTGGATGAACTAGCAGGCACTGAAAACATGTCTGTTCACTTACGTAGTAAGCACCTAGTGCATTCATCAACCATGTGTACTGGGTGCTTACTACATGCCAAACACCATTCTGGGTGCTTAGACAAAGCAGAGACTACCGCAATTTACATGCAATTAGAGAGACACCAACAACCAATAATAAATCCAATAAATAAGCTGTGGTGTATGTTACGAAGTGATAAAGAATGAGAAAGAGAGATAAAGTGGAGCCAGTTAAGGAGGATGGGGCATGCATGGGTGGGTACCAAATCGCAGAGTTAGAGTGGCCAGGGCAGGCCTCACTGAGAACAAAGATTTGGGCAAAGACTTGCGGGGTAGAGAGAAAGTGAGCCCAGAGGCTGTCGTGGAGGGCAGCTCCAAGCCAAGACAAGAAGACAAGAGCTAAAGCAAAGGCCCCGCACAAGGCACTTGATGGGTTCAAGGAACAGCAAGGAGGCCGCAGGCTGCAAGGGAGTAAGGGAAGGGAAGCAGGGCAGGAGGCTGCAGGTAAGGCTGGGGGAGCGGGGACGTCGTGAAGGGCTATGCAGACCTTGGTCAACACTTTGAATTGTACTGTGAGTGAGTTGGGAGCCATGCAAGGGGTTTAAGCAGAGGACTGACAGGATATGACTTTTGTTCTAGAATGCTCACTCCAACTGCTGTGTTGGGAGCAGGTTGAAGACAGAAAGAGCAGAAACAGAGAGACCTTGTCGAGGCCCTGGTAGGATGAGAGCAGGCAGTGGCTCTGACCACAGCGGTAGCAGTGAAGGTGGTCAGTGAGGGGGAACCAGGATGGATGACAGGTTATAAAAAGAAAGAAAGGTGGTTGAAAAGCTGCCACAGACAAGTTGTACCCATAAAGGGGAAAAAAATCACACATTGCCTTTTTCATCAAGGAAACAAAGTAAACCACGATATTTGTATTAGTTATAGTCAATGCTTCTGCTTGCGTTTCTCAAAATGACTGACAGCATTGGCTGCAAAGATGAGTTTGCTCTGGCAGTTACTGTTGAGTAGCAGACTGATTTCTCTTACAACATAACACACCGATGGTATGTGTGTGTTTAGATTGCAGTGATTACTCGGGTCCGCAAACAATGCAACCTTGACTTAAAAAGTAAACTGACAGCTCCTCTGAAAATAAAAGCTCCTTTGGGGGCAGAGCTAAATGAGGAATATAAAACAAGTGTCCATTTGTACACAAGGACATTGTTCTGTTTTCTTTATCTTGATCAAATATTAAATATCATGGGCTGTCCAAGATATACACTATACTCTTGGGTTCTCTCTTTCAAAATGGAATTCCACGTATCCTCTGCAGCCCCAAGATCAATCCAGAACAGTGGCTGCTCCACCCCCAAGCAGGTCTGGTTTCACTTCCCTCCCTTTCTGCACTCCAGGCCTGTGGGCTGAGATAGATTTCCTAGCCCTGCAGTCGAGGGAAGAGGTTCTTGCTGCAGGGAAAAGGTTCACTCAGATCTGCAGAATCATCTACAGGTGCTCATCAAGTGACGGATGTCAGAGCCCATCCTTTCACCGCCCAGAGCCTGTCCGAGGGGATCCCTTCTCTAGCAAGGGATCCTCATCAAGGGCCTCCATTCAGTGAGAGGGTGCTACGTTCTAGGCTCTGTGTTGTTGCTGAGAACACCACTCAGGAAGCACTTGTTGCTACTGGAAGGTTAGAAAATAGTTTTTCTTGTTCAATCAACATCTGTCTTTTTGTAAATTCTGCCTCCATCTGGGATTCTGTCCTCTGGACAAGAATATTCAAAGACCACGTCTATTCCTATTCTGACATCCACGTTATCAGCCCTTTCTGTGTCTGTGGGCCTGATCAGCTTCATGAATGGGTACAGAATGAACCCTGCTTCTTGAAACCTGAGCCACCCTAGGATAGATAGTTCCTGTAGTTATCCGGAAAGGCAGAATCAAAAGGGGCTGTGCTGGGCGTTACCCCATGCGCTATTCAACCTGCCCATGAGATCCCAACCTGAGTGCACACTCCCACCCACCCATCTCCCCAGACAAACCCCTGAGAAACGATGCCTGCCCCCATCTTCCTCTGGCAGCCAATCTCTATTCTGGTCATGTTGCCTAGGTTTCTGCCCTGCCTCTCCCAGCTTTCTCAGTTTTACTAGCCATTATTTCTAGGGTATTAGCAAAACTTCTGCCCCAATGACTCAGTTCATTCTTTAGACAGAGAGTTAACCTACCCTGAAGACCTTGCCCCCCATACCAGGGCATGTTCCAGCAAGGGCAGACCTTTCAGCCCCAGTGTCTTGCATCCATCTGTTTAGCACACTCCATGGGCTGGTCCCACACTCCAGCCAACACCACCTCCCCTCCCCACCCAGCATGACCAGGGCTGAGTAAAAGCAGCCTCTGGCTTTCCTAACCCTAGAGCTGGTCACATGGCTGTTATATCCAGGAAAAATCTTAATTAAAGGCAGTAGAGAAGAAGAGACCGTGGCCTAACCCAGCTCCTGGCAGGCTAGCCTTGGTCTTGTCCCTTGGATGGAAGATGCCCTGACCTCAGATATCTTTCCCTGTGCTTCTGAGCTTGACCACACTATGGACTATACGAGCAGGACAGGTGTGAATGTCATATCCATGGTATGAGGACAATCAACAGCATTCAATTGAGACTCATAAAACCTGGTTTTAAAGGGGCTACTCTGTGGCAGTGGGAAAATAGGGAGTCTTAGAAATAAAAAACTACATGGGATCCTGGTGGTCTGTGACAGGAGCAGCCCTGCCTGCTGGGGCTCCTGAACTCTGCTTGTGTGGTGACCCTCCCTCTGGCCTCTCTCCACTGGGACCTCATCTGCCTTTCTGAGTACAAAAAGAGTCGCCAGGGCCTTTCAGAGTCATTAAGTGTAGTCAGAGAAGATCCTGTGATGCAGAGGCTAAGAAGCCCCTGTCACTCAGAGCCTGAAGGTGCCACAACCAAGCTATTAAATCTTCTCCATACTGACCAGCTGATTATTGTCTGGGGATATCATACATGGCCAGGAAGGTTACATGTCTGCTTATACATGGCCATGTACTGGATAAGAGAAAGCCCGGAGCAGGAAGTAGGTAAGGATGTGCAAATACAGAAGAATTAAAAAAGAAAAGAAGAAAGACAGGGAGAGAGAAAGGAAGAGAGGAAAGGAGAAGGGAAGGGAGGAATAGAGAAAGAGAGAGAGAGAGAGAAAGGAAGGGAGCGAGGGAGGAAGGGACGACAGCAAGTGGGGAAGAGCTGAATGACAAGTAGAGGTTAGCATCAAAGATCCCAGAGATTTTCCCTGTACTAATTAATATCCTACATGTATCTTATTGTCTTAAACAAACATATTTTCTACTTTCTAAAACAAAAACTTATTCTCCCTTGGATTTGAGATTTTAAGAAAAGAAAAAAGATAAAGTAACCCCCCCTTTAAGATGACTTTATCACAGGTGGGAAGGTAAATTATAATATTCCTAAGACTTTCTTATAAAAATACTTTGAATCCTGAATGAAATGTGTTTTAAAAAAAGAGAGAAAGAAAGAGAGAGAGAGAAACCACCCATCTGGACACAGGAAATAGCTGAGTTCTTCATGAAGAGCCTGAATAGTGGTCAAGGAATTGAGTTTTGTCCCTTGATTTTGGGTTGCTACACTGCTACCAAGCCACTTAATCCTGATAATTGTGGAATATTTCTGTTATCCCAGTGGAATGAAGCAGGAGTAGAAAATATAGCCATGAATGTCTAGAAATATTCAACAATGAACTTCAAAGTCACTTTGATCATGATTTCTAGTGACTTCTATTCATTATTGTATAGAAGGAGGGTGGATAAAGAGGGGGTGGCATTCTCCCAGATTTCATTAAAGAAGGAGCAAAACTAGTAATCTAAAATCTAAACAACTCAAGAGTGTCAGCATACCATTGATAATCGTAAGCATACCCAATGCGAATTTTGATAATCATGAGTATACCCAATGTGAATTTTGATCATCATGAGCATATCCAATGTGAATTTTTGTGGGCTTAAATGAGTTGATTCTATTCTAAATGGGCCAGAGACAATTCACTGCATTTTACTTAGACATGCTTAAGAGTGAAACAAAGACTGCAGGGTCTGGGAGTGAGCATAGATTTCCCAGCAGGCAGCTTACTTCTCTGAATGATATTGAACTGGCCATCAAAGAATTGTTTTCCAGAGGATCACTGTATCCTGGACAGTTGCAAAGAAAAGGACATGCAGTAAAATTCACAATCACTTTGTGAAGTCAGCATCCACCTTGCTAATTATTAGCCAATACAAGGTGAAAGTTCTATATGAATCTTCACCTGGAAAACACTACCATAACTATAAACATCACTAATAAGACTCAGCAGAATATATTTCCATCTAGAAAATAGGGTTGTTTTTACTAAAAACTAAAGGATGTTTAAAAGAGCTACCTGTACAGCACAAGGTAAAGATCCCTACTCAAAAATATTCCTCCCATTATCTGATACCTCAAATCCACCATTAGAAACGTCCTTCTTCAAATGGAAAATGGTGCAGTATTGAGCACGCTAGAGTTAGACAGACACTTAGATTCTAAAACTCAGGTGCTGGTGGCAGGTAAGTCCTCAGATTCCGTGGGCCTCAGTTTCCTTACATAGACCATGGTGAGGACAAAACCTACCCTTAAAGCTTCACAGGGTTGTTTTTCATACCTCACTATGTCTCTTTCTGTCCTATACAGTAACCGTATTTCCTGCCAAGCACCTTTAGAGAGTGCATCTTCCTGACCTCCTCTCTGTATTCTTTCCTTTTGAAAATGTTTGTTTCCTGTGAAACATCTGTTGCAACCAGCAGTATGTCAATTGTCCGGAATCTCTTTCTTGGCACTTTTGGGGGTTTCTTCAACATCACTGGCCACTCCATGTGATGACTGATAGAAATGTCTCTCTTGGCCTTTCCGAGCTGCTGCGTTTGTTTTTCACTCAGAGCCTTGACGACCTCTTTGGCCAAAGGAAGAACAGGTGGTGTGGTGTGGGCCTAATTATCACCTTGTGGTCCTCCCTTTCTCATTTCCTTTTTTTGTCTTTCTAGTCATGCTTTATTTGCATTTTTACCCTACCATTCGAAGGAGATGCCATTTCTGCTCTTTCACACCCAGCCTTAGCACTTCCTTTCCCAAGCAGCTGTTTGAATGGAAATACTGTGGGCTTTCTAATGCTTGCTGCTGAAGGGCCATTCTAGGCCCGGCTCTGGTATTTATGAACTAAGTCGTTAACGGGTGACTTCTCTGCATTTCTGTCTCTTCATCTGTGTAAATGAAAATCACGTCTATTTTAACAGGCTCTTGTGGGATGAAAGATTGTTGATGTGCACCTGAGTCATTCAGGGTGATCAGTGAGTATTAATTCCCTTACTCTTTCACAGATGCTTTTTTTCTTCTTTTCATTCTTTACTGGGCCTTATTTTTATTCTAAGATTCTTTAACATAAAATTCTTTGTATCTTTCCTTCCCAATCCTTTCCCTGTCTTCATCATCCTCTCTCCGCCCTCTGGGGACTCCAGCTGAATGGTGAAGTACATGAGCTTTTGTCTCCAAGAGCCAAGATGCAAAACTCAGATCCCCTCTCTGCCAGCTCTCTCATCACCACCAAGACACCACGTTGCCTGTTAAACGGGGCTGACTTATAGGCTGTGACGATCAATGTGATGACCCACATGAACAGGTCAGCACCATAGGCTTGACGTGTTATACATGGTCACTGACATTACCTCTGTTATTTGTCCCCCTGCTTTATTATTAAATCATGCTTTTTCCCTTACATTCATTGTGAATGATTTGCCTTAATGTTCTTCTAACCTCAAATTTCCTCTTTCAGATGAACTCTTCTCCTTTCTGCCAAATTACTCTCTCGCCTACACATGCATTACAAAATCTTTCAAGGGGCATTGCTCTATTACTACGCCAAAGGACATTTTCTTAAATGTTAAGATTTTTATTCCTTTTGAGGTCTTACAGTTGTATGCATAGCCATTTAAGTATATAGCTAGGGTTATTTTTGTGTTGTTGAAGGCTTACTTATTGCTCATTTTTTCCTCTGCCCTCCCTCAACATAATACCATCCCCTTCTACTTCAGATGCCTGCTCCCATCCCCTTCCTCTGCGGCCCTCTCTTCTGTGTTCACAATGGTTTTCTCTTCAATTTTCACCCCCTTACCTACTGATTCACCTTTTTCTGATCAGTCTGCACCAGTAACTTTAATTCACAATTCACTCTCTATTATTTGATCTACACAATAGAAGAAGAAATACATGTTACCCCAGTGGCCTTGCTTTATAGGATGAATACACTAGTCAGTTTAAAATCAGCCAACTGCCAACTTCTTCTAATTCAATGGTCATAGAACATGGTTTTGATTTTGATTTTCTAATAAGTAAATATTCAGTAAAGAACAAACACTCTCCAGTAGTTTGACAGAGATCCAGATACAACTCTCAGTAAAATTTCTTGTCTATAAAAACTGATCTATTCTGGGTCCCATTGGCTATTTTCTCTGTCATTATTCTGTCATGCCTGACTTCCTCACTACACATCTACCGTCACAGTGCCCCAACCTTCAGGCCCAAACCCCTCTTCTTCCTAACACAACTCTGGCTCTGGAATTTCTATGGCCCTGTGTTATTAGACCCATTACTATTCTGCTTTAGACATATCCCATCTGTCAGTATGCTTCTTGATAACATGCAAACAAGAAGGAAAAAAACTCTCCACAAGATTCTTATTAACAGATTCCAGTAACTGAACACATAGTAGATACCCCATTCTGGTCTAAAATATTTACGTACTCTATCTCAGTTAATCCTCATAGGTACCATTTTTATTTCCATTGTACAGATTAGAAAACTCAGAGAGATTAAGTAACTTCCTCAAGTTCGTTTAACTAGTCATTTAACCCATGTCAGGACCTGTCTGATTCCAGAGCCCGCTTTCCTTTGCTCAGTGCTTCCTTAAAAGGAATTGGTGAAAAGGGGGAGAGAGATTATTCAGAATTTCTAACCTCTAGAACTTCATAGAGCTTCACTAAGGCCCTGCTTTCTAGGATTTCAGTTGCCATATTGAGTGTTCTGACATGGGAACCCTTTCATCCGCAGGTTATTATTTAGTGGTAGGTACCCAGTGCTAGGTACTCAATGTGCACAGATAGGGAAGACACACAGTCTAACCTCAAAAAGCTCACAGCAGAGTGAAGAAACTTGGTTTCCCAGATCAATGGGGCATGAGTTGCAGCAATCTTCATGAACTTTACCATCTTCTGACATACCAGGGATCTAAATGAAAAACGAAAAATATGGAAATGGACCTTTCTAAATTGCCTCCTTGAGCACCTGCTCAAGATCAAGATAGGTCAACTCAAGATAAGGTTTTGCCCTAGATTATGTATCTGCTCTAAATACAACCACTAAAAAAGCGAACTTTGGAAAACATCCTGAGGCTACTCCGAGCTCTTCCACAAAAGATCACCATTGCAGAGCCTCTCCAGAGTCATTGAGCCCCTGAGCACCGGGTCAGGAATTCCAAGCTCTGTGTCTGGGTTCATTCATTACTATGGATGTAAACTACTAGTTCTCACTATTTAAACTTTACCATAAAAGCTGAGTTTAGCCACATAGTAACTATTGAGACCATGAGGGCATCAGCTACTTGGCACTCATGAAGCATCAGTATCCACAGAATTCATAGATGCCCTTGCTGATATGTGGCAGAAGTCAAGGAATTCTACCACATACAAATAAAGCTGTGCCTTTTCAATAGTGCTGATCTATAGGCCTTTTCGGTAATTTTTTTTCTAAAAATAAACCAAAGCTCAGAATAGCATCACCACCAGTTCTTGTGTTTATTCATTTATACACACAGCCATTGAAGAAATATTTAAGTACTTAGTGTGTGCCAGGCCCTATTCTAGGTGATGGAATGCAGCAATATCTAAGTCATTCAAGGTCACTGTTCTCCAGTGGCAAAGACAGTAAATAAGCATACAAATAAATCCACAAAATACCTTTAGGCAGTAATAGGTACTTTGAATACTTCAATAACAATAGTAACTATGATAATATCAGGAGCTAAACTTATACAGTGCTTAATGTGATTCAGATAATGTTCAAAGTGGTTTTACATATAGTAGCTCATTTGGTCTTCACAACCCTATGAGGGAAGTATTACAGTTTCTTCCACTTAACAAATTATAAAATTGAGGCATGAAAAGGCTCAGTAACTTGCCTGAGTTCATGGGAATAAGAAATGTGAAAGAGAGTGGTGATACAGGAGTGAGGGCCACTTTAGATTAAAAAAAAGTCAGGGCAGACTTCTCCTAGGACATTTTATTAGAGTTCTCCAAAGAAGAGAACATAAAAGAGATATATATTTACATGCACACATATGTGTGAGAGAGAGAGAGAGAGAAAAAGGGGGAGAGAGAGAGATTATTATAAAGTGTTGGCGCATACAATTATGGAGGCCACAAAGTTTCACCATGTGCTATGTGTTAACTGGACACCAGGAAAGCGAGTGATGTGGCTCAAGGCCTGAGAGCCAGAGAGCTGATGGTGAAGATTCCAGTCCAAGTCTGAAGGCCTGAGAACCAGGAGCACCAAAGGCAGAGACCTATGTTCCAGCTCCAACACCCTGGCAGAGTGAATTCACCTTCTTTGCCTTTTAGTTCATTCAGATCCTCAAGAGATTGGATGATGGCCATCTACACTGGGGAGGGCAATTTGCTTTACTCAGTCAACCAATTCAAATGCTAATCTCTTCCAGAAACAACCTCACAAACACACCCAGAAATCATGTTTAAGCAGATATCTGGGCATCCCATAGCCCAGTCAAATCGACATGTAAAATTAACCATCACAGATATGACATTTCACTGGAACCTGATAAAGAAAGAGCCAGCTGAAATGTTGTGAGGGAAGAGCATTCTCAGCAGACGGAACAAGCCCTGAGATTGCTACAAAGTAGGCGTGTTTTTGAAGAAGAAAGGCCAGTGTGGCTAGAAGGTAGTGCTTGAATGCAACAACAGCAAGATGAAGCTGTCAGGGAGGCTGTGGCCAAATCATGTCGGGTTTTATGGGACAAGCTAAGAGCTTGGGTTTTCTTCTAAGGACAATAGAAAGATGTTGAGGAATTTAAGATGGGAGGTGCTGTGATGTGATGGACATTTTAAAATATGTGAGAATGGACTGTAGACACATTAGGAGTGGTTAAGAGGCTTTTGCAGGAATACGGGTGGGAGATGATGGTGATGAAAACTGCTGGTAGAGAAGTGAGCAATTCAAGATGTATTTCAGTGGTAGAGTCAACACGATTTGCTGTTGGATTGAAGGAGAGCGATAAGGGAATTAAAGAGATCATTTATGATTACTACGGTTTTAGCCTGACATAGTGACTTGTGAGAGTCAATACTTCTATTTTTAGAAACTTTCCAAGACAGTTATTAAACACACCGTTAAAAGTTAAATTATATAAATTTATAGTAAAATAAATTATATTAAAAACAAAGGCAATAAATTCTCAAAACTCATTACTCCCTAATTATTTTACTTTTACTACGCGTTTACTAGTATCTACGACCCTGAAGTTATTTATGACACTGTGTCTGTTTGGTGTATCTGTCCCACTGTGTCACTGTGACACAGTGATGAGCTGTTGTATCTTTTCTACCTTCAGGGACATCGCAGTGGTAGCTTGAAATCAGCTACAGTGAGAGCATTTACACCATGGAAATTGCAAATGGTATTGCAAGTCAGGGCTTGATTTACTGTTTTGTTGATTGTCTAGACTTAAGAAAGTGATGGGAAAAATGTTAATAATGCAGATGAATGGGGGGGTGAATGGTGATGGAAGGTGACTTGACTTGGGGTGGTGAACACACAATACAATACACAAATGATGTATTGTAGAGTTGTACACCTGAAACCTACATAATTTTATTAGCCAATGTCACCCCAATAAATTCAATAAAAAAGAAAAAATTAATGATAATACAGATTAGACTTCAAAGTGTGTTGTGTCTCTCACTGAGTTATGGATAGCACAAAACGTTGAGGGATATTCTTCCAGCATTCAGAAGTGCTGCCTGATGCATCGCCTCTTCCTCTCCCTTTCTTTCAACCTCAAGACTAGGCATTAGCCAAAAGCATTGGTTAAGTGACTGTTTGTATTAGATGAGGAAAAAATTTAGCTGTTTTGTTTTCATTTTCTATCAGGCAAGAGGCACATAGGAGGATTAGATCACATACAGACAAAATTTTTTAAGTATTTATTTTCTGCATATTTAAGTGTAGTGTGTCAGTGAAGTTGCAGCCAGACTACAGGCAATGTGTAATAGACCCTCCATGGACACTGGGACCCTCTGAACACACTGAAGGCTGGGTTTTGTCCAGCACAGAGAAGTTAAATGTTCTGTGCGGGCTAACCGCAAGGTCCACGAGGGCAGGGACTTTGTCTGTTCACGGATGCATCCTGAGAACTTTAAACGTCGGCTGACACACACTAAATAAATAGAAGCTGAATGAATAAATGCTTTTTTAATTGCAATAGTGGAAGTTTATATGAAAAAAAATGCCTCTGAATAGAAGGTTAAAGACCCAACTGAGGATTTTAAGAAGCAGTCATGCTGGGTAACAGCACGAGAGAAATGAACACAATGTATATGGCTATTTTTTTCATGGTGTAGCAGAAATCTAAGGGGGGAGGTAATGCCAGTACTAATCTAAACATCCCAGAATAAATTTTTATCTCCCTTCACTTTCTCTCATTGCTCACTTCCACACCTCCGAAAGGATTTAGCAATGTTTGATGGTTTTGCTTGTGTGTTTTAACAACTGCTGATCTCATGCTGGCATGATTATTTTAAAAAGCAAAAAACAAAGAAAAAGAAAACAAACAAACAAACAAAAAACTTGTTCAAAAGACTGACAGAGTGCTTAAGAGTTCTCTGAAGGAATAGTCATGGAGATTTCTAAAATATTGGCCTCTTTATTTCCCAGTCCCACCTGAAAACCCCACCAAGATTTGTCATTCAAGTGCCTGAAAAGCACTGGAGAAGAATTTCTGTAGCTTAAAAAGTTCTGGAAACAATTGTTCCAGCAAATCATTGCTCAACCACTGTTCACACTGGCAGATGAATAGCATTCTTGAGTTCTCTAGGGAGCAGAGGCAAACAAGTGACTTCAGACTTCAAAATCCCAGGAGTGACTTTGGCCTGGCTCTGACTTTCCCAGAGGCAAAATTATCCTCATACAGAATATATCACAAATCCCAACGATGACTGTCTCTTTCCAGGTTTTAAGAAGGGTCTAAAAACACAAAAGCCTTATGTCTCCTTCCAAAATCCACTAGCACTCACAACAGTAGGCTTTTTGCTTGTTTATTATAAAGTATTCTCGGCTCTGGGTGTCAAGGGTCTCCCTGAACACATTTTTTAGCAAGTGGATTATAATGATACAGATGACTCCTCAAATTAAAAATTTACAAGGATGTTCTCTAAAAGAAAAAATGGAACTTTTCACTTGATTTTCCTTTTTAAAAAGGGCACTTGTAAACAAGCTCTCTTTGAAGCATACTTAAACTATCCATATAGGACAAAGAAATAACTGACCATTCCTGGGAAAATAAAATCATTAGCTTAAGTGAAAAATAATAATTAAACCAGTTTAATAGCAGCTATTTGTAAAACTAGAATTGGTACATAGACTAAAATGTGAGGGAGCCATATTTGGGAAGGTGTCACATAGATAATATCAAAAGCTTTCACTGAAACATGTTTAGTGTTAAAATATTTAGCTGCGTGATGTGGCTCCAGGGCTTTGTGTGACACGCGATGTGTTGGGAGTTGGGCTGGGCTGGCCCAGAGTCAAATCCACTCTCTGCTCTCTCCAAAGTGATTTCTTTCTTATGCTTAATGCCAGCTTGGCCTTGAGCTCTTCCTGACAGGATCAAGAGGAGCTGTAAACCATGGGTGCCCCAGAGTAAGATGGTGTTCAGTCGGCTGGAATTGTCTTCAAGTCCGAGACAGTCCACCATATAGCACCGTTATGTGCCCATGTTTCTTCCTGCATTTGAGAAGATGGGAAAAAGTACTGACTGAGAATATAAAGCCAAATATGGGGAACTTAAACTCTGAGAGCCTCTCCTTAAAATTCCATGTACATATCTATGATGACTCCCTCATAATGCATTCCTTGGAAAAGCTGAACAAAATGAGTGAGAATTCCAACTATTGTTCTCGTTGGATCCGAGGTGAATAGAAGAAAAAAACATATTTCAGGTAAAGTATGTGTGGTCATTTGTGTGTGTGTGTGTGTGTGTGGCCGTGCATGCATAGTGACATATATGATCTGTGTAAAGAAAGGTCTGGGAACTGAGTAATGGGGTATCACAGTATTTGGCTAATAAAGAGCACAACATATGCCCCAATAGAATAATATTTTTAAAGTATTATTATTGCCATTGCTGTTATTGACAATAATAAACAACAGGTAGTAAATACAAATTATGTGACAGGTGTTGATTTGTTGGCTTGTTTAATTCTTATGAGAAACCTAGGAGCTCTATGTGATTAGAAATAAAAGAGAGATATGAAAAAACGAGACTAAAAGAGGTTAATTTGCTCAAAGTCAGAACTAAGAAAAGGTGAAGCTACGTTTCAACTCTCTTGTTTGCTTCTCTGAAGCCTATTTTTAGGCTACCT